>JARBWK010001840.1:0-17101 GCA_030556195.1 Anolis apletophallus | reverse complement strand
GGGCAGCGCGTCACAGGCCTGGCGTGACGCTGCCATTGGCGCCGCCTCCCTCTCCTGCCCCCGCCCTTCCTAGTGGGGAGCCGCCGAAAAAGAAGGCGGCACCAGGGCAGCGCGTCACAGGCCTGGCGTGACGCGCTGCCCTTGGCGCCGCCTACTCCTCCTTTCGGGCGCGGAGAGGGACGGAGTGGGTGGTGCAGGGAGGAGGAGCTAGCTCTCTTCCTCCTCCCTGCCCCGCCACCCCCCCCCCCCCCGCCCGCCATTTTTTTTTAAAAAAAAAGAATTTTTTAAAAAATTTAAACATGGCAGCTGGGGGCATAGCTGGGGCCGTGCCCAACAGGCTGGGGGCCGGATCCGGCCCCAGGGCCGCCAGTTGGACAGCCCTGATCTATACCAACCTTGGCACACAAGGCCTTCCTCAAATAACCCGGGCACCACCAGTATACTATAAACATAAGCCAACTTGATTCCATTTGAACCGTCCTAGCGGCCCACAAACAATCCTGAAACTTGTTCCATGAGGAGAGAGACGACTCTGTTAAGGCCGCGATCGCCATGCGCATTTCTCTTGGAATAAGTTGTCAGCTCTGCTTAAAATTGTACCTTTGCAGATGTCTAGACCGTCTAATCTCCTATAGAAATACGGCTCCCGGGAGGGAAGGAATGATTGCTAAACCACCGGCTATAATAAAATATATATGGCCCGTCTTGCTTTGCTACCGCTTCTGCTGCTCATGTGCCAATTGTGATTTTCCTACACACCTCTTGTTTGGCTACTGAACACAGCACAACTTCTGAGGTATAAGTCAATTCCCTGACACATACAAGATTATTATCTTAAGGTCAAAGTAAAGGTTGGCCCCGACATTAAGTCCAGTCGTGTCCGACTCTGGGGATTGGTGCGCATCTCCATTTCTAAGCCGGAGAGCAGGCGTTGCCCATAGATGCCTCCAAAGTCATGTCGCCAGCATGACTGCATGGAGTGCCATTACCTTTCCACCAAAGTAGTACCATTGATCTACTCACATTTGCATGTTTCCTCCTGCTACTAAGGAGGCTGTCCAGGTCCTGAACCCGTGCTTGGCCGCTGTAACGGACTGGGTGAGGGCAAACAGACTGAAACTAAATCCAGACAAGACAGAGGTCCTCCTGGTCAGTCGTAAGGCCGAACAGGGCATAGGGTTGCCGCCTGTGCTTGATGGGGTGACACTCCCCTTGAAGGCGCAGGTTCGCAGCCTGGGAGTGATCCTGGACTCAGCGCTGAGCCTGAAGAAAAGGGAAGTCCTCTACCAGCCCGCACCACAGGAAGAACACCACCATCCCCATGTCAGCATAGGCACATCTGTGCTTAAGTCCGTTCAGCAGTTCACCTCCCTGGGAAGCATCATCTCTTCAGGCGCCAAGATTGATAAAGAGATAGGTCACAGATTAGCAAAGGCATAGAGAGCATTCGGAAGGCTTCCTTTTTGGAAGCAGACAGTAAATCCTCTGACCAAAAGACCTGCTCCTGCTGGGATTGTACGTGAACTATAAATCCCAGCAACTACAACTCCCAAATGTCAAGGTCTATTTCCCCCCAAAGTTGCCCAGTGTCCACATTTGTCCACGTTGGGTTTGTGTGCCAAGTCTCGTCCAAATCCAACATTGTTTGAGGCCACAGTGCTCTCTGGATGTGGGTGAACTCCAACTCCCAAACTCAAGGTCAATGCCCAAGGTCAATCAACCCACCACTGTTTGGATGTGGGTGAACGCCAACTCCAAAACTCAAGGTCTCTGGATGTGGGTGAACTCCAACTCCCAAACTCATGGTCAATGCCAAAGGTCAATCCACCCGCCATTGGTTGGATGTGGGTGAACGCCAACTCCAAAACTCAAGGTCTCTGGATGTGGGTGAACTCCAACTCCCAAACTCATGGTCAATGCCCAAGGTCAATCCACCCACCATTGGTTGGATGTGGGTGAATGCCAACTCCAAAACTCAAGGTCTCTGGATGTGGGTGAACTCCAACTCCCAAACTCATGGTCAATGCCAAAGGTCAATCCACCCACCATTGGTTGGATGTGGGTGAACGCCAACTCCAAAACTCAAGGTCTCTGGATGCGGGTGAACTCCAACTCCCAAACTCATGGTCAATGCCAAAGGTCAATCCACCCACCATTGGTTGGATGAGGGTGAACGCCAACTCCAAAACTCAAGGTCTCTGGATGTGGGTGAACTCCAACTCCCAAACTCAATGTCAATGCCCAAGGTCAATCCACCCACCATTGGTTGGATGAGGGTGAACGCCAACTCCAAAACTAAAGGTCTCTGGATGTGGGTGAACTCCAACTCCCAAACTCAATGTCAATGGCCAAGGTCAATCCACCCACCATTGGTTGGATGAGGGTGAACGCCAACTCCCAAACTCAAGGTCTCTGGATGCGGGTGAACTCCAACTCCCAAACTCATGGTCAATGCCCAAGGTCAATCCACCCACCATTGGTTGGATGAGGGTGAACGCCAACTCCAAAACTAAAGGTCTCTGGATGTGGGTGAACTTCAACTCCCAAACTCAATGTCAATGGCCAAGGTCAATCCACCCACCATTGGTTGGATGTGGGTGAACTCCAACTCTAAAACTCAAGGTCTCTGGGTGTGGGTGAACTCCAACTCCCAAACTCAAGGTCTCTGGATGCGGGTGAACTCCAACTCCCAAACTCAATGTCAATGGCCAAGGTCAATCCACCCACCATTGGTTGGATGTGGGTGAACTCCAACTCCAAAACTCAAGGTCTCTGGGTGTGGGTGAACTCCAACTCCCACACTCACGGTCCTTGCCCACGCTCAACCCACCCCCCGTTGTTTGGATGAGGGTGAACTCCAACTCCCAAACTCAATGTCAATGGCCAAGGTCAATCCACCCACCATTGGTTGGATGTGGGTGAACTCCAACTCCAAAACTCAAGGTCTCTGGGTGTGGGTGAACTCCAACTCCCAAACTCAAGGTCTTTGTCCAAGGTCAATCCACCCACCATTGGTTGGATGTGGGTGAACTCCAACTCCCAAACTCAATGTCAATGGCCAAGGTCAATCCACCCACCATTGGTTGGATGTGGGTGAACTCCAACTCCAAAACTCAAGGTCTCTGGATGTGGGTGAACTCCAACTCCCAAACTCATGGTCAATGCCAAAGGTCAATCCACCCACCATTGGTTGGATGTGGGTGAACTCCAACTCCCAAACTCAAGGTCTCTGGATGCGGGTGAACTCCAACTCCCAAATTCATGGTCAATGCCAAAGGTCAATCCACCCACCATTGGTTGGATGTGGATGAACTCCAACTCCCAAACTCATGGTCAATGGCAAAGGTCAATCCACCCACCATTGGTTGGATGCGGGTGAACTCCAACTCCCAAACTCATGGTCAATGCCAAAGGTCAATCCACCCACCATTGGTTGGATGTGGATGAACTCCAACTCCCAAACTCAAGGTCAATGGCCATCGTCAATCCACCCGCCAGTGGTTGGATGTGGGTGAACTCCAACTCCAAAACTCAAGGTCTCTGGGTGTGGGTGAACTCCAACTCCCAAACTCAAGGTCTTTGTCCAAGGTCAATCCACCCACCATTGGTTGGATGTGGGTGAACTCCAACTCCCAAACTCAATGTCAATGGCCAAGGTCAATCCACCCACCATTGGTTGGATGTGGGTGAACTCCAACTCCCAAACTCAAGGTCAAAGGCCAAGGTCAATCCACTCACCATTGGTTGGATGTGGATGAACTCCAACTCCCAAACTCAATGTCAATGCCAAAGGTCAATCCACCCACCATTGGTTGGATGCGGGTGAACTCCAACTCCCAAACTCATGGTCAATGCCAAAGGTCAATCCACCCACCATTGGTTGGATGTGGGTGAACTCCAACTCCAAAACTCAAGGTCAATGCCCACCAAACCCTTCCGGTATTTTCTGTTGGCCATGGGAGTTCTGCGTGCCAAGTTTGGTTCAATTCCATCATTGGGGGGGAGTTCAGAATGCTCTTTGATTGCAGGTGAACTATAAATCCCAGAAACTACAACCTCCAAAGGACGAAATCAACCCTCCCAGTATTCAAATGGGTATTTGGGCCCAATTTGGGTCAAGTGAATGAAAATATACATCCTGCATATCAGTGCGATGATTCCTAACACGGGCAACATAATAGTTGCGAAGTAGCAACGAAAATAATGTGATGGTTGGGGGCCTCCAACAGTAGTATTAAGGGGTCGCGGCATTAGGAAGGCGTAGATGCTCCCTCGGACATAGAGAACTCCACCCTGGCACCTTCCCGTACTTCTCCTCCCTCCGTTCCTTGCTTCCTTCCTTCCTTCCCACCCCCATCCCAAGCAGAGTTATTTTTGTGAAGGTGCCCAAGACGGGAGCTCATGTGGAGACCGTTCCTTGACGCTTGTGGCATAACAGCCCTTTCAGGACAGATAAGCCCCTTTAGAAACGAAGGGGAATTTAATTCAGTGTTTGAGTGACAGTAGGAAGATTTATCCGCTGGCTAGACAATGCCGCTTTTGGGGCTTTAATCTTGCCCAGACAATGCGCTGCTTCGCGGGCCTCATCTTGTGCTTTTCCCACGATGGCCGGTGATTAAGCAGCCACTTCATTGGACGGAAGCCACTATCTCTCATTGAAGAGTGTTTGCGCCTCTGTCAGGGCCCAAGGAGAGAGGGCGGGCGGGCGGGCGGACGGAGGAAGAGTAGGAGGCGGGAAGGGGCCAATCCCACACATTGAAGAAGGAGAGGAAGAAGGGAAGGCACCGGTGAGGTAGCAAGGCCCCAACTTGGTCTTGACCTGGATCAGGCAGGCTTGGTGGTGGACCGCGTCGCTTGGTTTCAGGCTTGGTGGTGCACTGCGTCGCTTGGTTTCAGGCTTTCACGCGCTTGCGAGGACGTCCCCGTTGGAAGAAAGAGGCGGTACACAGGACTGCGGCGTGGGCGGGGTTGACGGGAGGAAGGAGGCACGTGCTGCGGTTTCCACGGCAACGCCTGCCCGGGGATTCCAACTCACAGGGACATAGTTGCAAGTGCGCAATCCCCTGGCAGGCATTGTCGTGAAAACCAGAGGGTGTACCTCCTCCTTCTTGTCGACACCGCCCACGGCGTACCGTGATCCAAGGGGGCGCTGGGAGGCTCAGGAGAATTTGGGGGCGGTCGTGTGAGCCAGGCTTGCTTGCCACTTGCAGGGTCGCGCGCTTGCGAGGACGTCCCCGTTGGAAGAAAGAGGCGATACACAGGACTGCGCCGTGGGCGGGATTGACGAGAAGGAGGCGCGCGCTGCGGTTTCCATGGCAACGCCTGCCTGGGGATTCCAACTCGCAGGGACACAGTCGCAAGTGCGCGATCCTTTTGGAAGCATGAGTTTGCCGTATTGACGGCAGCAAACCAGTCCCATGCGCTTCCTCTTGAAAACATTAATGCATCTTCCCCTTTTCCTCCCGACCGTACAACCCCTTTTCCGCATTTCGTGCCAAAGCACCAATATATTATATGAGTGTCTGTGAGATGGGATATCAAGTTTGGATGAGACCATTTGAAATGATAACTGGACAATAATACGATGTTCTGCCTTGATAATGATGTGATGGAAGTGAGGCTCACTCTTGTCTTACCATTAAATATGTATGTGGAATATATCATCTCTTCTAATACACTTATCCTTTCTTTTACAGAGCCTCCCGCCCGCAGCAATGGCGCGGCTTGATGCGCCGAACCTGGCGGCCGCGGCCGCATGCACCCATGGCCACGTGGCACCCTAAGGCGGCCGCTTACTTTGCCTCCACTAAGATCCGCCTCTGAAGGTGGCACACACAACCAACTTAAAACAAGTGGGTATTGCCCACTGTGGGGACCACTGCTCTAGACGCATCTCTCTTGCCTGGGATTCGAATGGAGTCTCCGTGCAATCTGTTCCTAAAAATGGAATCCGAGATCTGAATAGTCCCAGATTTGATCACGTGGTCTGCAGCCCTCCAACAAGTTAAGGAAAAAATGAATGCCGATACACACATCTCTATCTCTATATCTCTAGATCTATATATCTGTATCTGTATATCTCTATATATAAAAAGAGAGTGGTCGTGGTACCCGGCAAATAGGCGCGAAAACTACACGTCCAAGACCCACGAAAATCGCCAGGCCACTGACCCATACCCCGGGGTCCCTATAGGGCCCACAAAAACACCCCGAAACACAACCCACCACCCTCTAAAACACCCCCGAAAACAACCTTTCCACGCATGCACAAACGGCGAACTGTGGCGGCAGCGGCAACGCCCCGCCCCTCCTCCAACACACCCTCCCACCCCGCTCCCCTTGGCCCCGCCCCTCCTCCTCCTCCCTCCCACCCCTAGACATTACCCCACCCGCGCCGCCGACGCCATGCCCACCTCCTCCGCCGCTACCAGGCCGCTCCTCAAGCCGGGACGCGCGGGCGCCGCCTTGGCCACCTTCTCCGCAGCGTCCTTGCCCTTTCTCGGCGACTGCCATCCGGATCTGAACCCAGGCCAGGATGGCAGCCGCTGAGGAAAGCCAGGACGCGGCGGAGAAGGCGCCACGGCGCGCTTGGCGCCTTCTCCGACGCGTCCTTACCCTTCCTCGGCGACTGCCATCCGGTTCTGGACCCAGCCCAGGATGGCAGCCGCCAAGGAAGGACAAGGATGCGGCGGAGAAGGCGCCCACGGCGCAATCAGGGTCCATGGGGCGCCTGGGAAACGACGGAGGAGATCACTACGGACAAGGAACTACACCTCCCAGAAAGCTCCGCGCCTCTCACTGGGAAACAGGGGCGGAGCTTTCTGGGAACTGAAGTCCCATGCCTCTATCCGCCTCCTCCTCTGACTTCCAGCCTCCCAAGCGTTTCCGGACACAACCCACGCGGCCCGGGACCACGGAGGAAGGCAAGGAGGCGACGCAACCGTCCTCCTCGCTAAGGTCCCCCTTCGGCCCCCCTTTCGGCAGGGAAGTACAACAACCAACCTCCTACCCAGGGTCCCCCATCACACCCTCCCCCCCAACGGCACACACATATATACAGTACATACACATACAAATGTATACACAAACATATATATACACACACACACAAATACACACAAATGTATATATACACACACAAATAAATACAAAAAAATATACACACATACACATATATACACACACACATATACACACACATACATACACAAACACACAAAAATACACACACATATATACACATATACATACCCACCTACACATATATACACACAAACATACACACCACATAAACACACATACACACAAACATACATACACGTACAAACACACACATATATATACACATATACATACACAGAAAAATAAACACACATACACACACATATATACACCCAAACAGACACATAAAAACACACACAACACACATAGTCACATCACTACCAACCCATACATACCCAGACTTCCACACATCTCCTAAATAGGGCACAGCAACGCGTGCCGGGTTCAGCTAGTCTATTATATAAATGGGTTCACGTCATGTGATGTATCCCTCAAACAAAGAAACCATACAACGCAGAAACACAATACTTGCCAACAGAAATAGGCCTCAAGCAAGGTACGTTTGTAGCAAAGAACCTTTCCCCCCCCAAAACCTAAAAGGCCCCCAAAACGAGTAAAAATAAAACTACATTTACCAGCATCCTCCGGGGCAGCCAAAGACTCACCCAGCCTCTACATTCTGAACAACATGATTGGCTGCCAATAAGGGCGGATTTGCATAACTGCTGTAACCATAGCAACGCTGGCAAGAGCCATCCAAGGCTAGGATAGAATGCTGAGAGGTTTCAGTTGGTGTTTGAGGGTTAAACTGCCAAAACCAAACTCTGAGGGAGCAATTCTCCAGCAAATTCCTACCCACACAACACAACGCAACTTCCAATCACAACCCATCCCACCAACCTTACGGGACCCCGTACACACAACACCTACAAACACCACAAACTAAAACCATTCCTTTCTTCCACACAGACATAAACTGACCCAAAAGACAAGCCATGCCTCCTAAAAATAACAGCATCGGACGACACACTTGCAACGCTACATACATCACACAAAAAAGGGCAGAACAAGCGGCAGAACAGAAAGACACTGCGCAGTTGAGACACAGACAACAGACAAACACTACAAATCTGTGGCATAGACCTTGACACAGAATGCTTCTCCCACGGACAACTCTATGTAGCGTGCTCCAGAGTTGGGAAACCACAGAACCTCTACATCAACACAGCCGACGGAAAGACACAAAACATTGTATATCCACAAGCTCTGCAGAATGCCAGGAACACCACACACCGACAACTCCCCAGGACTTCAACATCCCATCCACCAGAACAACCCACAACGACACAGCCATGACCCCACCAAGTAACATCATTTCCAACCCTTACATACTCAGACTTTCTCGCATCTCCTAAATAGGGCACAGCAACACATGCCGGGTACAGCTAGTACCTTTATAAAGCGGAATGTTTCTATGTATGTATGTGTGCGGAGGGCGGAAGGGCGGAAGAGCGGGAGGGCGGATATGTGGCAGCCACTTTCACAGGCCACAGCGACCAGCGCGGGTGATGGACTTGCACCAAACTTGGTACACATAACCCCCCCTAACCCCCTTTACGTCCTGGTGCGGTTCGGGGGACATGACCCACGCATTATGGGATTTGTAGTACTTTCCAACACTTTGGTTCCCACAGACCACTGAGGCCACCAAATAGGACCAATACAGTCCACACTTAGCACACACAGCCCCCATGACCCACTCTACGTCCTGGTGCAGTTTGGAGGAGAGTGGACCATGGATGATGGGACTTGAAGTACCTCTACTCACTTCCCAAGTCCGCCGCAACCCTCATCCAATTACTGATCGAGACCACACTTGGCACACATAACCCCCACACGTCCTGGTGAGGTTCGGGGGAGGACTAACAATGGATGATGGGATTTGTAGTACTTTCACACCCCTCTGTTCCCTCAGACAACTGCGGCCCCCAACAAACACCGAGAAATACCACACTTGGCACACAGAGCCCTCATGACCCACTCTACATCCTACTGAAGTTTGGAGGGGGGCAGAACATGGATGATGGGACTTGCAGTACCTTCCCTCACTTTCCAAGCCTGCTACAAACCTAATCCAATGACTGATCAAGACCAAACCTGGCACACAGAGCCCTCATGACCCACTCTACATCCTGGTGCAGTTTTGTGTGAGACAGACCACGGATGATGGGACTTGAAGTACTTTCACTCACTTCCTAAAAAACAATGCAACCCTCATCCATTCACCAATACAGACCAAACTTAGCACACAGAGCCCCCATGACCCAATCTACATCCTACTACACTTTGGGGGAGGGTGGACCACAGATGATGGGACTTCCACTACCTTCAGTAATTTCATGATACCACTGCAACTCCCAATAATGATGGATCAAGACCAAACTTGGCACACAGAGCCCCCATGACCCACTCTACATCCTGCTGCACTTCTCAAATGACCCGGGCACCGCCGGGTCCCCAAGCTAGTTCTATAATAAAAGAGAATGTTTGTATGTATGTATGCGTGCGGAGGGCGGAAGGGCGGATATGTGGCAGCTTTCTCATTGGCTCCCACTGTGGTATTCTTTGCATATGGTCTTCTGATTGGCCAGCCTCAGCATTCCAACATTCTAAGGTAGCAGACAGAGGGGATTGGTTGCCACTGAGGGAGTATTTGCATAAAGGACTCTGATTGGCCAGCATCCAAGAATCCAAGCCTCTACATTCAAACAATATGAGGGAGGATTTGCATACGGACTCTTGATTGGCCAGCCAACACGAACATTCCGACACTCTAAAGTGGCAGAGGGGGGTAAGGAAAAGACCCGAGACAGTCAGGCATGGTGGGAGTTTAAGTCCAAACCACTTTGCGGCCCCCAACAATGACAGAACAAGACCAAACTTGGCACACAGAACCCCCAAGACTCACTCTACATCCTGGTGCTGTTTGGAGGAGGGTGGACCATGGACGATGGGACTCGCAGTACCTTCACTAACTATCTGATACCACTGCGAGCCACATAAATAACTGCTAAAGACCAACTAATATGTTTCTCAAATAACCTGGGCACCGCCGGGTCCTCAGCTAGTATATAATAAAGCGGAAAGTTTGTATGTATATTTGTATGTTTGTTTGTATGTATGTGGCAGCGTTCTGATTGGCTGCCACTTTCACAGGCCACAGCGACCAGCGCGGGTGATGGGCCTGTACCAAACTTGGCACACATAACCCCCCTGACCCCCTTTATGTCCTGGTGCGGTTTGGGGGACATGACCCACGGATTATGGGATTTGTAGTACATTCAAACACTTTGGTTCCCACAGACCACCTAAAAGGACCAAAACAGACCACACTTGGCACACACATCCCCCATTACCCACTCTACATCCTGGTGCACTTTTGAGGAGGGCGGACCATGGATGATGGGACTTGAAGTACCTCTACTCACTTCCCAACTCCGCTGCGACCCTCATCCAATTACTGATCGACACCAAACTTGGCACACATAACCCCCATGACTGCCTTCACGTCCTGGTGAGGTTCTGGGGAGGACTGACAATGGATGATGGGATTTGTAGTAGTTTCACACCCCTCTGTTCCCACAGACCACTGCGGCCCCCAACAAACACCGATACAGACCACACTTGGCACACAGAGCCCCAGGGACCCACTCTACATCCTACTGCAGTTTGGAGGGGGGCAGTACATGGATGATGGGACTTGCTGTACCTTCCCTCATTTTCCAAGACTGCTACAAACCTAATCCAATGACTGATTAACACCAAACCTGGCACACAGAGCCCTCATGACCCACTCTACGTCCTGCTCCAGTTTAGAGGAGGGTGCACCACAGATGATAGGACTTGCAGTACCTTCCGTAATTTCATGATACCACTACAACTCCCAAGAATGAGGGGTCAAGACCAAACTTGGCACACAGAGCCCCCATGACCCACTCTACATCCTGCTGCACTTCTCAAATGACGCGGGCACCGTCGGGTCCCCAAGCTAGTATATAATAAAGCGGAATGTTTGTGGGTTTGTATGTATGTGGCAGCGTTCTGATTGGCTCCCAGCCTCTACATTCTGACAACACGATTGGTGGCCAGTGAGGGAGTATTTGCATAACGCCTCTATTGGGCAGCCAACACGAACATTCCGACCCTCTAAACTGGCAGAGGAGGATAAGGCAAAGGCCTGAGGCAGTTGGGCATGGTGGGAATTTCAGGCCAAAACACTTTGTGACCCCTTTGCGACCCCAAACAATGAGATAACAAGACCAAACTTGGCACGCAGAACCCTCAAGACCCACTCTACATCCTGGTGCAGTTTGAGGGAGGATGGACCATGGGTGATGGGACTTGCAGTACTTTAACTTACTTGCTTAGAGCACTGTGGCCCACACCATAGAAGGATCAGGACCACACTTGGCACACAGATGCCCACTGGCCCACTTTACAACCTGGTGCGGTGTAGGGCAGGATGGGCCACAAATGATGGGATTTGCAGTACCTTCACCCCATTCATTTCCCACAGAACATTGACGCCCCTACAAATCACAGACCAGGCCCAAACTTGGCACACAGAATACCCATGACCCACTCTACACCCTGCAGCAGTTTTGAGCGGGACAGACCATGGATGATGGGACGTGAAGTGCTTCCAATCACTTCCCGAGACCGCTGCAACCCTCATCCACTGACTGATCAAAACCAAACTTGACACACAGAGCCCCCATGACACACACCACATCCTACTCCAGTTTGGAAGACATTGGACCACAGATGATGGGACTTGAATTACCTTCACTCACTTCCTGAGACATAAGAATATAAGAACATAAGAAGAGCCATGCTGAATCGGGCCTCAGGCCATCTAGTCCAGCATTCTGTGTCACACAGTGGCCCACTAGTTGTACGCAGGGATCTCTAGCAGAAAGGAGGGCAGAACCCTCACCTGCTCCCGACCCCCCACAACCAGTACCCGGGGAAAATCCTGCCTGCCTCCATCAACACAGAGGTGGCACTTGGATGTCCATTTCAGTAGCTACTGATTCCCTTGGTATCCATGAATCTGTCTAATCCTGCCTTGAAGCTGTCCAGGCTGACCGCTGTCACAACCTCCTCTGGAAGTGAGTTCCATGACCCAATGACCCTCTGGGTGAAGAAATATTTCCCTGTATTAGTCCTAACTTCCCTACCTTGGAGCTTCAGGGAGTGCCCCCTAGTCCTAGTGTTGGGTGACAGAGAAAATATTTTTTCTCTATTCACCTTTTCTATCCCATGCATGATTTTATACACTTCGATCAAGTCACCTCTTAGACGCCGTCTTTCAAGGCTGAAAAGACCAAGGCGTTGCAACCTGGTTTCATAAGGGAGCCGCTCCATCCCTTGGATCATTTTTGTTGCCCTTTTCTGTACCTTTTCCAGTTCCGTTATGTCCTTCTTGAGGTGCGGAGACCAGAATTGTACACAGTACTCCAGATGTGGTCTCACCAGATTTGTAGAGAGGCAATACAACATTTGCCGACCTATTTTCGATTCCCTTCCTGATCGTGCCAAGCATAGAATTTGCTTTTTTCGCTGCTGCTGCGCACTGGGTTGACATCTTCATTGAGCTGTCCACCAAGACCCCGAGATCCCTTTCCTGGTTTGTCTCGGAAAGCTTTGACCCCATCAATTGGTAGGTGTAGTTGGGGTTCTTTGCCCCGATGTGCATGACTTTACACTTGTTTAGGTTAAAATGCATTTGCCACTTTGTTGCCCATTCGCTCAATTTCGAGAGATCTTTCTGGAGCTCTTTACAGTCAGTTTCATTTTTAACTACCCTGAACAGTTTAGTGTCGTCTGCAACCTTTGCTACCTCAGAATTCACTCCTACGTCCAGGTCATTAATGAATAAATTAAAAAGTAACGGACCCAAAACTGAACCTTGGGGTACGCCACTTCTCACCTCTTTCCACCCAGAGAAATGTCCGTTTATTACCACCCTTTGTTTCCTGCAGTTTAGCCAGGTTCCAATCCAGGACAAGGCCTGTCCCCTGATTCCACGGCCGAAGAGCTTATTGAGGAGCCTTTGGTGAGGGACTTTGTCAAAAGCCTTTTGAAAGTCAAGGTAAACAATATCGACTGGGTCCCCTTCATCTATGTGTTTATTTCCACCCTCAAAGAATTCTATCAAGTTAGTAAGACAGGATTTGCCTTTGCAAAAACCATGTTGATTTTCTTTCAGCAATGCCTGTTCTTCTATGTGCCTAGTAATATTTTCTTTAATAATGGTTTCCATCACTTTGCCTGGAACTGAGGTTAGACTAACTGGCCTATAATTTCCTGGATCACCCCTGGATCCTTTCTTGAAGATCGGTGTTACATTCGCCTCCCTCCAGTCCTCGGGTACAGTGCCTGATCTTAGAGAAAGGTTATATATTTTGGCTAGAATTTCAGCAATTTCACACTTGAGTTCCTTAAGAACTCTGGGGTGGATGCCATCTGGCCCTGGTGATTTGTTGACATTTAGTTTAGTAAGGCATGTGAGAACATCTTCCTTGTTTATCTCTATCTGGTTTAATTCCTTTAATTCCCTCCCTGAAAAAACTGACTCAGCTGCAGGCATATGTTGTCTGTCCTCCTGTGTGAAAACGGAGGCAAAGAAGTCGGAGGCAAAGACCACTGCGAGACACATAAACAACTGATAAGGACCAACCTTGGCACACAATGCCTTTCCCAATTAACCCGGGCAGGGCCGGGTCCCCAAGCTAGTATACAATACAGGAAGCAATCTGAATTATATACAAGCAAATTACTCGAGGCGGCTTGAAGGACGTTGCTATTCCCATCCAGCGCTCTCATTTCATGGATGGCCAACTCTATGGCTCCTTTCCTTCACCTTCATCATGACCTCCTGGGGACCTTTCCTATTGGAAGCCATCAAAGACGGAAAGAAGGTGTGGAAGCTCAACGCAACTCTTGCCCCATGGCTTCTCCCAAGAGACCTTTCCCAGCCCTGAAAGTATCGAGAAGTTGGGCAACAATAGGCTCTCTTCATAACCTGGGAGAGGTCACCCTGGAGGAACGTCTCTTGGCTCCGAAATCCGTCCAGGAAGCGGTGGAATGCGTCCGCCCTGGCTTCCTAATCCCATGCTCCAGGTAACGTTACCGCCCTGGCCGCCTCCAGCTCAGTGGAAGGAAGTTTTGGAAATCTCCCGGCGATCCCTTATTTCACACTCTATAAAGTGATGCTTATACGTCCTTCGGTAGCAGATTAAATGGCCGGGAAATCAAAACACGGAGCGAAGGCCGGGCGGAGGATGAGAAGCCGGGGAACAAAGCCCGTAAGTGTGCGAGGCGGGCGAGGAGAGCTCCAGGAGGGGCTTTATGGCCGAGCATGCCATGTGCCATACAATACAAGATAAACATCTGTTGTTATTTCAGTAAACCAAAGTCAGATGTTTCGACTTTTTGCTTCTCTCTCTCTTTCAGAAAAGGGATACAAAAGAGAGACAGGCCTTCCTCCCCCTCGCGATTCACTTCGGTTTATCAATGGCAGCTGTATCCAGAGACCCGGGATACGCATAAGCGCATGAGTTGGTTGAAGAGAGGGGATTGTATTGAAAATAATCAAGAAAATGATATCGCAAAGTATCATCCCATAAGCCAAATGCTAAGCTGTTCATAGGGGGCTCCGATGTGGAGGTACATGCGTCATTTCGCGACACAGTCACCAGAGGTGAACACAACCCCAAATTGGAAAGGTAACCTTATAGCAGGGTTTCCCAACCAGTGTGCCATGGCACACTAGTGTGCCATGAGCGATCATCAGGTGTGCCGTGGGAAATTGGAACCTCCAATACCCTTTTCTTCCCCCTCCTGCCCACAGTGCTCTCTGGGTGTAGGTGAACTACAACTCCCAAACTCAAGGTCAATTCCCAAGCAAACCCTTTCAGTACTTCCTGTTGGCCATGAGAGTTCAATAGGCCAAGTTTGGTTCAATTCCATTGTTGCAAGAGTTCAGGATGCTCTTTGATGGTGTGTTCACTATAAATCCCAGAAACTGTAACTCCAAATGTCAAGGTCTATTTCCCCAAACTCCATCTGTGTTCTCATTTGGGCATATTGAGTATTCATGCCAAGTTTGGTCCTGATCCAACAGTGTTTTAGTCCACAGTGCTCTCTGGATATAGGTGAACTACAACTCCAAAACCCAAGGTCAATGCCCACCAAACTCTTATAGTATTTTCTCTTGGTTATGGGAGTTCTGTGTGGGAAGTTTGTGTCTTTGTGCCATTCCTGCCAGGATATCTATGTTGTGTTCATGGATCGAAACAGGCCCAGGTTTCACACTGAGTGTATAAATACATTCAAAAACATATTAACTATATGTATTACTGTGTTAGAGTGTCATTTTGTGTCATTAGAGTGTCATTAGAGTGTCATTTTGTGTCATTTTGGTTGGTGGTGTGCCCCAGGAGTTTGGAAATGTAAATTAGTGTATAAATACATTCAAAAACATATTAACTATATGTATTACTGTGTTAGAGTGTCATTTTGTGTCATTAGAGTGTCATTAGAGTGTCATTTTGTGTCATTTTGGTTGGTGGTGTGCCCCAGGAGTTTGGAAATGTAAATTAGTGTATTTATACATTCAAAAACATATTAACTATATGTATTACTGTGTTAGAGTGTCATTTTGTGTCATTAGAGTGTCATTAGAGTGTCATTTTGTGTCATTTTGGTTGGTGGTGTGCCCCAGGAGTTTGGAAATGTAAAAAGTGTGCCGCGACTCAAAAAAGGTTGGGAAACACTGCCTTATAGGACCAGCAGCGCTCTCCAAACATTTCACGCTGATGACGTACTTTCAGGCGTGCTTCATTCCTTCATTCCAGTTTGACTAGCGGAAAAAGGGTCAAAACAACCTCTTTTGGAAGATATGGACACTTACGTAAATTGCAGTAAAGGAATGTATTGGGGATGTAATATTTCATTTATAGACAATACATAACACCACAAAGGATTACCACACCCACGTCATAGGAAATCCGCTACAAAACGGAGCTTTTGTCGAGTTCTCGGGTCAGAAAGCAGACGGCGGAAACAGAAGAACGGGGGAGCGTGCTCGCGCCATCCATGTTTAACATTTACACCCGTGGTTCCCAAAGTGGGCGGTACCACCCCCTAGTGGGCGGTGGGGCGATCCAAGGGGGCGGTGGGAGGCTCAGGAGAATTTGGGGGGCACTGAAGCCATGTAAGGGGGCGGTGGCGGGATTCCAACTCGCAAGCGCGCGAGTGTGTGCCTGCTAGTTGGAAACCCTGTGCTGGCGCTGCCTGGAAACCGCGGCACGCACCCCCTTCCTCTCCTCAACGCCACCCACGGCGCAGTCCTGTATCGCCCCTTCCAATCCAACGGGTCCCTTGGAAGGAAGTGGCGGATACGGGACTGCGTCGTGGGTGGAGTTGAGGAGAGGAAGGGCGTGCGCGCTGCAGTTTCTGGGTAACGCCTGCCCAGGGATTCCAACAGTCGCGCGCTTGCGAGTGTGTGCCTGCCAGTTGGTCCAGCAGAGAAGGAAAGCCTCCGGCGTCTGCGAACGCCCTGAGTCGCTGCGCGTGTGCAGGCACCTCCTGGGATGGTCGTGGCACTAAGGGAATGCAAGCAGCTCCCAATTTTCCAAGGTCCCGTATTCTCTATGGCCAAGTTGAGTTCAATGCCATTGCTGTTGGGAGTTCAGAATGGTCTTTGATTGTGAGGTGAACTATAAATCCCAGCAGCTACAACTCCCACATGACAAAATCAACCCATTCCCCAACTCCACCAGTATTCAAATTTGGGCATATTGAGTATTGCGCCAAATTGGGTCCAGATCCAGGGTTGTTTGGGTTCAGAGTGCTCTCAAATGTAGGTGAACTACATCTCCCTAAATCACTGCGGATTCCTCCCAGACCCCCTCAGTATTTGAACTTTGTTTGTGGTTTTCTATGCATTATAGCTGTATTCTCAATTCACTTC
>JARBWK010001839.1:0-17103 GCA_030556195.1 Anolis apletophallus | reverse complement strand
GGGGCTCAGAGACGTCTGACGACTTCTTATCATCCTTGTTGCAATGGTGGCGTAGGAAGGGCTCAGAAATCATTGGGGTCTTATTTGCATATTTTTAGCAACAAGGAACAGAATAATTGGTCCGATCTGTTGCCTTATGCTGAGGTAGCCTATAACAGTTCAGTACACTCTTCCACTGGAAGTCCCCTTTCGAGGTGGTCTATGGGCAGGAGGTGGCTCCTTGCCCCAGCTGTTGGAGTTGGGGGAGGAGAAAAGTGGAATGGAGGATGCGAGCCCAAGAGGATTGGAAAGAGGTGGCGGCAGCTTTGGGAAAAGCACAGCGTCCTACAAGTTGTTTGGAGACCGGAAGAGGCAGGAAGGGGAGGAGTATAGTGAGGGGGACTTGGTGTGGCTGTCTACACAGAATCTGGAAATTAGGCTATCCATCGAGGAAATTAAGTCCGAAGTACATTGGGCCATTTAGGATTAAGAATGCAGTAAATAAAGTTTCATATACCCTCCTGCTGCCCAAGAGTTTAGGGAAGGTTCATCCCACCTTCCACTGTAGTCTTTAAAGAGATATGTGGGCCCTTTTCCTCCTCCAGATTGGAATGTATTTTATCTTCTAGGGGGAGGACGTGGTGGAGGAGACCGTTATGTCAGGATTGGGAGACCTGAGCTTAGAGAAGTTCAGGCTGCCATCCTGCCATGAAATTGCACCGACCTTTGTCCCAGTTATTTGATGACCTTGGCTCCAGCTGCATAGAGCCGGTGCTGAGTCAAGTGGGAGTGACGTAACTTCCAGATGTGTGTGTGGCTCTGGAGGGAAGTGAGGTAACTCCTCCGAGCCTGGACATTGGACAATTGGACTCATAACGCTGACTCATGGGGCCATGAGGTCACATCCCTTTGGACTGTGGGATATGCTGAATCACCGGACATGGTGCAACCCTGCTTGGACATTGCATGGGCAATGGGAGGGGCTCGGGATATATAAGGTGTGTTTGGGTGGCGGGGCGGTTTTGCTTCACATGTGTCGTACCTACAATAAAATCGTGTTGGACCGTGCTACAACCTACGCGTGATCCTTATCGAGTATTGAAGAGTCGTTACATGTATCTTAGTAGCATGATGGGGGCTACACCTCTTAGGGTCACCCTGTTCAACCCCCTGCCATGAAGCAGGAATAAGGGCACTCAGGGCACCACTAGCAGATGGCCACCCAGCTTATGTTTTTACAATAATAGTAATAATATAACAAAATTAATAGCAAAATAAGGTGCCAAAGCAGGAGCTTCCACCACACCCTGGGGCAGAGAGTTCCACCGTTGAACAACTCATGGTCAGGAAGTCCTTCCTGATGTTCTCCTGGAATCTCCTTATAGTTTGAAGCCATTGTTCCACGTCCTATTCTCCAGGGCAGCAAATTATGGGTCGCTCCCTCCTCATGGCTATCTGTGTCCTTACAGCTTCTCTTTTAGGCAAGACATGCCCAGCTCTTTGGGCCGCTCCTCATAGGACTCGTTCCCCTGACGCTGGTTCAGGTTATCCACCCTTCGGTGGACACTTCCCACCGCGTGCAAGATAGTCCGGGTCCTTGTAAGTACATCAATAGGTGTCAGGGCTAGAATCTCTATGCCTGGGGCCAGAGACAGATCCCAGCCTGCCATGAGCCTACTACTTTCACCTGAGTTGCTGAGTCAGAGAGAGATGACTCAACCATGAACTTTGCTCTATTTCTTTGCAGTTGAATATACTGGGACTATGACCTTTGGTCTAGATAAGACTCTGGGGTATGATGTAATACCCAGGGAACTCTGGGTAATGCAAAGGCTCACTGGGATTGCTGAGTCAGGGTGCAACCCTCTCCAGGCATTGCATGGGGGAGGGATTAGTATATAAGGATTGTGGTGATGGGAAGCGGGTGCTTCAGCTTTATAGGTTTTGTGTCTTCAACAAACTACCACTGGAAGAAGCAGCAGTTCTGTAGCGTCTTTACTGGAAAGCATTGAAGTTCCTGACAGAAGCTGAAGCCCCTGAAACTTTCCCAGGAATGGAGAGGTTTATGCAAGAGGCGGAGGAATATGTGGAAAGCTGGGATTATGTTACTGGAGCAGTCCATGAAAGATGTACTTTGGAATGGGGGAGTGAAACTACTGAGCCGAGTTCTCCCACGGAAGTGGAGGTGTTGGGATGCAAAGTTGCGGCTTTGGAGAAGACATTGCAGCGAATGTCCCAGCAGATGTTTAAGAACCAAGATTCTATGTGGGGGCCGCCTGAGGGAGGCGATTTTACGCGTTATTCTTGGATGGACAGTGAGAGGGTTGAAACCCATCCTAGATCTCCTTCGGGAGTGTGGGGGTTGATGCCCAGTCAGGAGTTCCGCGAGGAGCAGCATATGGTGGTGCCAGGCTGAGAGTGGGGTTTCAGTCCAGCCTAAAGCTGTAGGACTGGGAAGAGGTATTCAGGTGCCCAAGAGGGATGGATCTGGAGGATGGAGATCCCAGCCTGGTGCCCAGATGCCTAGAAGGGATGGATTAGGAGAGTGGAGACCCCAGCCTGGTGCCCAGATGCCCGGAAGAGATGGAGCAGGAGAATGGAGACCCCAATTGGGGGTGATGGTCGTCCCAGGAAGGAGCCGCTCCGTGTGGAGTTTGATGGTGAGGCATGTAAAGTGGCCTTTTTTGTGGCGGCACTTGGCGATCACATGCAAGATTATGAACACTTGTACCCAAGTGAAGGCAGCAGAGTGCGTGCTGTGGGAGCTGTGCTTAAAGGAAGAGCTGCGGACTGGTACGTGCAGTGCCATGATCGACAGGATCCATGTTTGGGGACATTGAGAGGGTTTCTTCGGGCTGTGAAGAACAGATTTCGTGACCCACTGGAGAGGGTAAAGGCCAAAGAAGCTCTGAGGGGGTTAACGCAAGGCAATAAATCTGTAACGGAGTATGCGGAGGAGTTTATGAGCCTTGCGGGCAAGGTAGCGGAGTGGTCTCAAGCAACCCTCCTTGAACTATTTAAAGACGGATTACGACGAGAGTTGTTGGAGTGGTGCCTTCATCGTGGAGACCCTGGTGATGTCGATGGATGGATCCAATTGGCTGGTAACGTAGAAGGTATTCTGGCCCAAGTGCAACGGCGGAAGTCGGCAGTAGGACCTACAAGGCAATTTCGGCCAGGGTCAAGACGTTTAACCGGAAGCGAGAGCCAGCGGAGTAGTGTTAGCGGAAAGCCAACTGTGGGGAAAGGCTTGTGTTACATTTGCTCTAAGCCGGGATATTATTCCTTCCTTTTTTTTTTTTTAATAATTTTTTATTGCATTTTAAGTACAGAGCATAAAACATGGGAATGAACATAGGGAGGGGAAAGGGGGGGTGGTGGAGGGACACGGGGAGGTTGAGGGTACACGTTGAACTCCCGTCCAGTCGGCGAGGTGCCTCAGACCTGAGTTCTTTTGATCACTTCTGGCCTTTATGCCAGTATCGTCCCCTATCTGAGTGCCCTTACCGGGCGAGTTCCTTAACTAATCTTACCTAAAGCTTTTGGGGTTAGTCCTTTCATATAGTTGCTAACTTTAGCCCAGTCCGTCTTTGGCTTACTGTCTTGGTCCTTAATCATGTTCCTCAGATTATCCAGGTCCATGATTTCCCTAATGCGAAGGAACCATTTTTTTACTGATATCGGGCCTTCATTTTTCCAGTTTTGGGCAATCTCCATTCTTGCCGCGGTGGCTAGCATAAAGAAGATCCTGTCCTCGTTAATATTCCATTCACTGTTCAAAATATGAAGTAAGTAAAAATCCGGTTTCAACTCAAATTTAAACCCTAACATATTCTCCATATGAAAATGGATCTCCCCCCAGAATTTCCTTAGGAGCTTACAATGCCACCAGCAGTGCATAAAGTTGCCCTTCTCCTTTTTGCACTTCCAGCATAGATCACTCACTGTCTTGTAGCACCTGGCTAAACTCACCGGCGTGTGGTACCAGTGGTGGAACATTTTGTACCAATTGTCCGTGACATTCGAGAAGCCTAGTTGCTTGACTTTCGTTTTCCAGAGTGTTTCCCACTCCTGTAGCATGATGGAATGACCCAGGTCTTGGGCCCACCGTATCATTGTATCCTTGACCGTTTCCCTTTCTGTCTCCCACTCAAGAAGTTGCCTGTATAAGTAACTTATAATTTTTTTATGTGACTTCATGACTCTCTCCCAGACCGTGGGTTGCGTGTTAAAGTTCTTTTGAGCGTCCCGTTTGAAACTTTCTTTGCATTAAGCATAATGGAACCATGATAGATCGATGGACTGTTCTCGTAATACATCCAACGGTTTAAGTACCCACTCCAGACCTTCTTTTATAATCAACTGTTCATAAGTGTACCATTTGCTGGTTGGGAGTTCCCTGATCTGCTGAGCTTCCTGGGGTGATATCCATTGGGGCGTCGCCTGGTAAAAACGGTCTTTATATCTTTTCCATGTCTTAAGGAGTGACGCCCGAATGAAGTGGTTTGAGAAGTTTTTTCCACCCGTTCTTTCTCGTGCCATAAGTACGCATGCCACCCTCGGCGTAGGTCAAAACCCTCTACTGCCAGCAGGTGGTGGTCCTTTAGTGTGGCCCATTCTTTCACCCAGCTCAGAGCAGCCGCGTCGTGGTACAATTGGAGGTTGGGCAGCCCCAGGAGTCTCTCTTGTCGGTCACATAGAATATTAAATTTAATCCTTGCCTTCTTTGAGCACCACACGAATTTAAGTATGTCAGTTCTCCAGGTCCTAAAGCAAAAGCGGGATCTAATGATCGGCAAGTTCTGAAAAAGAAACATAAGCCTCGGGAGGACCCCCATCTTTATCACTGAGATCCTGCCTAAGAGGTTCAGATTGAGGTATTTCCACCTTTCAAGTTTTTTTCTTATCTCCTCCCAGGTAGGGACATAGTTATTTTGGAGGAGCTGGTTGTTCTTTGCCGTAAGTTGTATACCTAGATATTTGATTTTTCTCACCAAGTCACACTTTGATATTTTTTGTAGACGGGCTCTCCTTTCCGCATTGATGTTTTTGGTTAGGATTTTTGTTTTATCCATATTGATCTTCAAACCCGCCACCTGTCCAAACTCTGTTATCTTCCTCATCCATAATCCAAAACTCTCCAGCGGCCTTTCAATGATGCAGACAATATCGTCCGCATACGCCTTCGCCTTCCAGTGTGTCGTTTTGACGCGTAGGCCCTTCAGGAGGTCGTCCTTCCTAATTGCTTCTAAAAGAGGTTCTAGTAAAAGTATAAATAATAGAGGCGAGAGTGGGCAGCCTTGCCTGGTGCCTTTCTCGATATCCAGTGATCCCGCTTCGTCGCCATTGATGACGAGGGTTGCTTTCTGGTTAGAGTAAATGGCCCGAACAGCGTTTTCAAAGGCGAAGCCCATATCCTGTTCTCTAATTAAATAGCTTAGAAAACCCCAGTTCGCGTTATCGAACGCTTTCTCAGCGTCCACAAAGAGCAGGGCAAGCTCTTTCTGGGGATGTTTTTCATAGTATTCGAGTGTATTAATCATTGCCCTGATGTTATCTTTCAAAAATCTGTGTGGAAGGAAACCTGCTTGGTCCGGATGAATTACTTCCTGTAGGAGGTTTTTTAATCTGTTTGCTAGCACCGCGGCAAATAGCTTGTAGTCATTATTTAAGAGAGAAATGGGGCGGTAGTTCTTAACCCGTTTCGGGTCCGTCCCACTCTTATGTATGACAATGATGTTAGCCCTCTTCCATGTGTCCGGGATCCTACCGTAAATTAGAGCATTGTTCATTAATGCTTTCAGGTATGGGGTTACCTCCTCTTGGAACACCTTATAATATCTAGCCGTCATGCCGTCAGGGCCAGGCGCTTTGTTCCCTGGGAGATTCCTTATCGCCTTTTGAATCTCTTGCTCCGTGATCGGCTCATTTAGTTCTCCTCGTTGGGTGTCACTTAATTTTTTAATTTTTTGGCTCGAGATGTAAGACGACACGTCCGCTGGGTCGATATTCCCCTTCTTATACAGCTCCCGGTAGAATCTTTGGAAGCATTTAGCTATCTCTTCCTGGGTAGTTAATGTGCTGTTTTCCTCTATGAGTTCTGTTATGCACTGTTTCTGCCTCTTTTGATTCATTTTTCTGGCGAGAGCTTTCCCTGGCTTATTGGCATTCAGTAAGTAGTTCAATTTCAGCCTTTTGAGGTGCCAGGCCATCCTTTCGCTTTCCAGCGAGTTTAGCTCGTTTTTTAATCTGCCGATTTCCCACTCGATTACTTTATTCTTTGGTTGTAGTTTTAACTCTCGATCTTTCTGCTGTAGCTCCTCAAGCAGACGGGTCTCCCTTTCCTTTCTATGGCGGTTCTTCCGTATCCCTTGTTGGATAAAATTTCCGCGCATCACGGCTTTGCTCGCGTCCCATAGGGTTTCCACTGGTATCTTGTCGACATCATTTAGTTCAAAATATTCTTTAATCAGTTTTCTGTTAGTTGCGATATCTTCCTCCTTGCTCAGCAGGGATTCATTTAATTTCCAGTTTCTCCTTTTCCTTTTTGTAGTGAACGACATAGTAAGGGGGCCATGGTCGGAGTATAGTCTGGGCCAGATTTTAGTCTTCCCCACCTGTGTTGCCAATCCCTTGGACACCCATAGCATATCAATGCGCGACCAAGTTTGGTGGCGGTTAGAGAAGAAGGTGTAGTCCCTTTCTCTTGGATTTTTGCTCCTCCATATATCTATCAGGTTAAAATCCTCTCTCAATTTTGTCATTGTTAGTGGTATCTGACCCGTCCTGGAGCATTTTCCCTTCCTTTTTTTCCCTGATTTATCCAATTCTACGTCCATGACCCCGTTAAAGTCCCCCGCTATGATAAGTTCATCAAAAGACTGATTTGCTATCTGATTCCTCAGATGGCGGATGAATTTTGATTTAGCCCCCGTCGGGGCGTAGATGTTGCATACCAGGATTACTTTCCCTTGGGCCTTAATCGTGATCCCAACCATCCTTCCCTCTGTGTCCTTAAACGCTAGCGAAGGGCTTAGCGAGTCTTTCGCATATGTTACTACCCCATTTTTCTTTGATAGTCCTGATGCTATAAACTCAGTCCCCAGATCTTTTCTCCTCAGGTGTGCCGTGTGTCTCGAAGCCATATGCGTTTCCTGAAGAACCACCAAATCATAATGTCCTCTCTTAATTGCATTGAAAAAGATGTCTTTTATTTGGAGAATTAAAACCATTGACGTTATTACAGTAAAGTGTCACATCCATCGTTCTCTTTGAGTGAGGTCCTTGAATCATCTAAATCCGGTCTCTTAGGGGGCCCATCCTGGTCCTCCGTTGAGGCGGGTCTAGGACGTTTCTTTTCTAGGTTTGGTAAGCTTACTTGGTCCGATGAGGGGGAGGGCGGGTTGGCTCTCTCATCTTTCTTCTTGGGGTCTCGTTGCTGTCCTTGGGCTAGTCCTGATGGGGTCTCCGAGCTGTAGCGCTTGAATTCCTCATAGAACTCTTTTGCCTTTTCCTCGGTGGTGACCCATCTTTTAGTGCCCTTGAATAGTAGCGAAAAGCCTTCCCACCTTTCCCATTTGAACCTGATCTGATGTTTTCTCAGCTCGTCCGTTACGAAGTAATACTTCTTCCTTTTGGCCATGGAGGAGGGGGTGAATTCCTTTAATATGATGATCTCCTGGGATATTATTCCTTCCAATGTCATCTAAGAAAGTTACCGGATACCAAAAATGTGAAAGTTGCCCGAGGTGCCCTGGGTGAAAAGATGGAGAGTGCGGATGGGGTGAGAAAAGGGGCCCCAAGTATTGTTTGTAAAATCGAATGGAAAAGAAAGGAAAATATCAAACGCATAAAGCATTGGTGGATTGCGGGTGTTCTGAAAACATTATGTGTCCTGGATTAGTTAAGGATTTGAAATGTGAAATTCAGGAATTACCAGCTCCTGTACATTTTGCCCAGTTGGATGGAACTTTTGTGGGAGGAGGGCCCTTTCCATTGGGAACGAAAGGGTTAAAGGGAAAGGTTGATACTTGGGAGGGGAGCTGGATTGTGTAGTGGCTCCTGTTATGGAACATGAAATTATATTGGGATTGCCTTGGCTGAGACAGGCTGATCCAATCATAGATTGGAAAGCAGGTACGTTAGAGTGCCGGCCTGTGGCGAATGGTGGTGTGTATGTGAATGAAGAGAAGAAAGGAGGTGAGCCACAGATTCCTGAGGAATATATTGACTTAGCAGATGTGTTCAACCCTGTATTAGCCGACAATCTGCCCCCAGTCAGGAATGTACAGTGCAAGGTAGAACTGAAAGAAGGGGCAGTACTCCTAAGCCAAAGATTTATCCTATGTCTGAGAAGGAGAAGGTTACGTTAAGGGAGCAGATAGATGATTATTTAAAGAAAGGGTACATCCAAAGATCGGAATCCCCTATTGCAGCCCCTGTTCTCTTTAGGGAAAAGAAAGATGGGAAATTAAGGTTGTGTATCGACTATAGGGGTCTTAATGCGATAAGTACCATTAATTGTTATCCATTGCCTTTAATCAAGGATCTATTAGGGCAATTGGGGAAAGGCATGTATTTCACAAAGCTGGATATTATAAATGCCTTCCATATGGTGCGGGTGCGAGAATCGGACAGGTGGAAGACTGCTTTTTCGTGTCCCTTGGGGCTGTACGAATGGGTCGTCATGCCTTTTGGTTTGGCCGGGGCCCCCGGTATATTTATGCAGTTGATTAATGAGGTGCTGCACCCCCTTTTGTATAAGGGGGTGTATGTTTATTTAGACGACATTGTTGTGGTTTCACAAACCAAAGAGGCACACGTGCAGTTAGTTCGAAAGTATTGGAGAGATTGAGACAGGCCAGATTGTTTGTTAAGTTAAGTAAATGTGAATTTAGCAAGAGCGAAATTGACTTCCTGGGATATAGAATTAGTAGAGAGGGTGTGTCCATGGATCCGGGTAAAGTGGCAGATGTGTTGGCTTGGGAAGCTCCTAAAACAAGGAGACAGTTACAGGCTTTTTGGGGGATGGCTAACTTTTATCGGTCTTTTATTTCCGGATTTGCTAATATTGTTTTGCCTCTTACAGAGTTGCTCAAGACAAAAGGTAAGGGTGAGGCTAGGAAGGTGAGGGCGCCTGGTGCCAGGTTGGGTTGGACTGTAGAGTGTCAAAAGGCTTTTGATTCTTTAAAGGTAGCTTTCACTAAAGGTCCTTTGCTTGTGCATCCAGATCCAGCAAAACCCTTTGTGGTACAGAGTGATGCTTCCGCTTGGGCATATGGAGGAGCTTTGTTACAGAAGGACGAGGAAGGGGTGTTGAAACCCTGTGCTTATTTCTCTAAGAAATTTGGGGAGCAGCAAAGGAATTGGCCAGTGTGGAAAAAAGGAGGCGTTTGCTATTCGTTATGCTCTGCAGACGTGGAGACACTTTTTGGAGGGGCAGTTCACCCGTTTGAAGTGTTAACTGATCATAAGAATTTGCAATTTCTTAGGGAGCCCCAAAGTTGTCTCCTAAATTGTTACGATGGGCCCAGTATCTGGCTAGGTTTAATTTTGTGTTGAAGCATATAAAGGGTAAGGATAATGTGGTTGCTGATGCATTGTCGCGTTATCCTGCAGTGGGGCCAGATCCTCTTCCAAGTGTGGGGAGAGTGTTCACAAAGGACCAGTGGGGTCTGAGGGTGCAGACACGAGCACAAGCGGTTGGAAATAAAGCAGGAGGATGAGGAGCTGGAAGAGTGGGTAAAAGAGTTTCAGAGGTGTTATGAGAAGGATGATTGGTTGAAGGCCCATGAGTTGGAATGTAAAAGGGTCAAGGGATTGTGGATAGTTCGGGAGAAATTGTATGTACCAGCGGAGTTAAGGAATAGGGTGTTGGAGTTGTTCCATGACCACAAGACAGCAGGGCATTGGGGATTTACTAAGACTTTCTTTGCAGTCAAAGCCCGATATTGGTGGCCAGGAATGAGGACATCGGTAAAGAATTATGTGAGTAGTTGTGAGGCTTGTGCACGGGGGAAGGTACCTACTGCTAAGCCCCAGGATTGATCCAGGTGGTGGCTACTCCGGTGCGGCCATGGACACATATTAGTACCGACTTTGTGGGGGAGTTTCCCCCTAGTAAAGGATATAGGTATATCTGGACTGTGCTGGACATGTTTTCAAAGCAAGCCCATTTTATACCGTTAACTGGCTTGCCTTCGGCAGAAAAATTGGCTAAGTTATATGTGCAGCATATATACCGGTTACATGGGTGTCCAGAGCAGGTGCTTAGCGATAGAGGTGTGCAATTCACGGCGAAATTCTGAGATAGGTTCTTGGAAACCTTAGGAGCAGACCGGAAGTTGACAACTGCTTATCATCCCTGTTGTAATGGGGGAGTTGCGAGGACGCAGAAATCGTTGGGTAGTTATCTAAGAATTTTTGTAAATGCCCAGCAGAGTAATTGGGCAGACTTGTTGCCTTACGCTGAAGTGGCTTATAACGGATCTGTGCACTCATCTACAGGCAGGACTCCATTTTCAATTGTATTTGGCCAAGAGGTTGTTCCACTACCAGTTGGTATAGGAGTGCTGGAGGATGATAAGGAGAAATGGTACAATAGAGCTCGAGAAGAGTGGAAGGAGGTAACTGAGGCGTTGCATAAGGCACAGGGGTTGCACAAGCGATTTGGTGACAAAAACCGACAAGAAGGTGATGTGTATAAGGAAGGGGATTTGGTATGGTTATCCACTCAGAATTTAAAGTTGGGGTTACCTTCTCGAAAATTGGGCCCAAAGTATGTGGGACCATTCAGAGTGGCTGAGCGAGTGAATGAGGTGATGTACCGATTGATATTGCCAAGGGCCTTGAGGAAAATTTATTCTGTGTTTCATTGCAACTTGTTAAAACGATATGTTAACCCAATTATGCCAAAATTTTGAATGTTGCTTTGTCTTCCTCAGGGGGAGGAGGAGAAGGTGGAGGAAGGCGTTATGTCAGGGCTAGAATCTCTATGCCTGGGGCCAGAGACAGATCCCAGCCTGCCATGAGCCTACTACTTTCACCTGAGTTGCTGAGTCAGAGAGAGATGACTCAACCATGAACTTTGCTCTATTTCTTTGCAGTTGAATATACTGGGACTATGACCTTTGGTCTAGATAAGACTCTGGGGTATGATGTAATACCCAGGGAACTCTGGGTAATGCAAAGGCTCACTGGGATTGCTGAGTCAGGGTGCAACCCTCTCCAGGCATTGCATGGGGGAGGGATTAGTATATAAGGATTGTGGTGATGGGAAGCGGGTGCTTCAGCTTTATAGGTTTTGTGTCTTCAATAAACTACCACTGGAAGAAGCAGCAGTTCTGTAGCGTCTTTACTGGAAAGCATTGAAGTTCCTGACAAATAGGCACCACTCCAAGGGGTTAATAATAGCACTCCACGCAGTCAAGGTGTCTATGCACATCACCGTCTCTCCCTCTCACCTTTTCCTCCCTGGGAGCCACTGGTGCACAGTGATAGTTACCTTTGTCCGCGATGGTACATGGGGCTGCATGGTGTACCGCTTGCACACCCCAGGCTGGGGGGTTGGGGGGCTTTGGAACAATTAGCGCCAATTTTGTGCACCATACATGAGGCATATGGTGACGGCCATCACTTTTGGTGTAGGTAGGGCATGCCTAGATTCTCAGCACACGCACATGCACAATTCTCAGTCATATGGGTTCTCTTTCATTGCCCTTATTTATAGGGCATGGCGTCTCTCATTCTAAGGCAGTAACAATTGCACTCCTTGGGCTGCTACAGCAAAGTAGACATTAGCCTCCATGGGAATCATACAATGGTCAGAAGGATCCTCCCATAGCCTTCTGGGTCTCGTGCCCTTCCAGGTCCCCGTCCCCCCTTTGCTTGCCTATGCTACTAAGCGTTCTTGTCCAGTTGCAGTTCTGTGTTACAGGTTCCCCCGAGTGAGGCTCCACACGCAAGCATAATCCAGTGGTCACCCAGGCAGGAAGCCGGGAAACAGATATGGCCCGCTGGAAGGAGCTTCCACCACACCACAAGGCGGAGAGTTCCTCTCCAGATGGGATTACAGCAGCCGGACAGCTTCTAATGCCCAGGTGGCATCTCCTTTCCTGTTTTCATGGCTCCCTTTCACACAAGTGTACATAGATGTCATGTCTTCTTCTCTACATTTCTCCTGCAATCCATGCCTTTCTGGCAATCATGCGAGATGCTCTCTCAGCTTCGGTGAGTGGCTGCAGAGTTGGGTCACATAGGTGAGGTAATTGCTTTGAGACTGCAAGAAGGTCGTTTGGACAAGACACTCTCTCAGCTCTTGTTAGTGGCTGCAGAGGTTGCTCCTGCAGGGGATGCGATTTCCTTAAGACCACGAGGGCAATTGTACGAGACACTCTCTCAGCTCTTGTTAGTGGCTGCAGAGTTTCTTCATTCAGGGATGCAATTTGCTTAGGACCACAAGGTCAGTTATATGAGACGCTCTCTTGTTAGTGGCTGCAGAGTTCGGTCATGCAGGGATGCGATTTGCTTGAGACCACAAAGTTAATGGTACAAGGCACTCTCTCGACTCTTGTTAGTACCTGCAGAGTTTGGTCATGCAGTGGAGTGGCTGCATAGTTTGGTCATTCAGGGATGCGATTTGCTTAAGACCACAAGGTCAATTATACGAGACACTCTCTCAGCTCTTGTTAGTGGCTGCAGAGTTTGGTCATTCAGGGATGCAATTTGCTTAAGACCACAAGGTCAATTATACGAGACACTCTCTCAGCTCTTGTTACTGGCTGCAGAGTTTGGTCATGCAGTGGATGCAATTTCCTTAACACCACAAGGTCAATTGTACGAGACACCCTCTCAGCTCTTGTTAGTGGCTGCAGAGTTTGGTCATTCAGGGATGCGATTTGCTTAAGACCACAAGGTCAATTATATGAGACACTCGCAGCTCTTGTTACTGGCTGCAGAGTTTGGTTATGCAGAGATGCGATTTCCTTAACACCACAAGGTCAATTGTACGAGACACTCTCTCAGCTCTTATTAGTGGCTGCCGAGTTTGGTCATGCAGTAGATGCGGGGTCCTTAAGACCACAAGGTCAATTGTACGAGACACTCTCTCAACTCTTGTTAGTGGCTGCAGAGTCTAGCCTGGCAGGCGATGCAATTGGCTTTAGACCACAGGAAGGTCAATTGTACAAGACACTCTCAGCTTTGTTAGTGGCAGTGGAGTTTGGTCATACAAGTGATGTGGAATGCCTCAAAAACACAAGAAGGTTAATTGCACGAGGCACTCTCTCAGCTTTGTGAATGGCTGCAGAGTTTGGTCATGCATGTGAGTCGCTGGAAGACCGCAGGACGGTGGTATGAGACACACATGCTCAGCCTCTGTGAGGAGCTGCAGGGATGGGGAGTAAGAGGGATTCCCCTTTAAGAACACAAGAAGGGTAGCTTGAAGGCTCACATCACAGCCTTTGGGAGGCGCTGCAGAGTTTGGAAAGGCATGAGATTCGGCTCCAGGCAACAGGAAGGCTACGTGAGGGATTCCGGGGAACTGAGGACAATAGATGACCGCTAACCCCAGTATGTGGGGATGACTTAAGCAATGGTGGCAGAAAGTATGCACCTCCCAATAAGAGTGGGGTATCACAGGTGGCGGCTCTTACCGCATTCTGGGGGCTGCGAGCAAGCGAGTTGGCAGGCTCAGATCTGGCCATTCACATCGCGTCCCTCTGGCCTCCGATGGCGAATGGAGCCAGGGCAGGTTGAAGATCTGGGCGACATCCTTTATGAAGGATCATTGGGCAAAGGGCACTTGATTACATTGGCAACTCGTTCGGATAACAAATTGTGTCCAGTCACGGCCATAGCACGTTGCTCTACGCTCAGGGGCCCGCTCTCGGGCTATCGGTTCTGCCGCCAGGATAGAATGCCCCCCTCAGAATATCAAGGATAGACGGTTACGACCAAATGTCTCCTGGGGCACAGTAGACTGGAGACGCATTCTTATCGGATTGGCGCAGCGCAGCGTCAGCAGCCGCCGCAACGGCTATGAGGCCGAGGCAGTTAAGTCCCTGGCACGTACAACAGTTACATGCGCGCGCGGCGTGGTTATGTCTTTTTATTGTTGCAGGTCATGCCAGGCTTCAGCAGAGGCAGCGAGTCTTAGTGTACGGATGCAGCTACAGCTGGCAAGCAGAGGAAGAGGCACTCAAGACTCCCTATGGCCAGTATTTGGGCCTCACCTCCATTGCCGCTGAGGATGGAGAGGTAGACGCGGTCTACGCTGGGACGGTTAGCTCCCCTTGTTCCGGAATTCCAGGAGCAGGTTACCTCCTGATGTGCGGAAAGCATTTGGCTAGGATGGCCCCGGGCTTCGCATCGCAGGGTCCGCCATCACACCGCATTGCATGTGGTCGGGTGGAAGGGATGTAGAGATGCTGGAGAGGGCACAGAGGCGAGCGAACCGGGCCATCCGCACAGTTGTACCTGGCCCCGGGTTCACATCGTATGGTCTGCCATCACACCACATTACAGGTGGTCGGATGGGGGTGTGTGAAGATGCTGGAGAGAGCACGGAAACGAGTGAACCGGGCCACGCGGCGTTGCCGTTGATTCCAGGAGCAGGTTTCCTCCTGATGCGTTGGTGATCCAGGCGCTGCTTGGCCAGGACTGAGCTGGTATCTAATGAAATAAATAAATAAATAAAGGATAATAATAATTTGGGCGGGCTTACTCCCGGGAACTTAGTCATTCTTCGGATTTGGGCAACCGTCAATCACTATTAGGTTTCCAGAGCGGTACCATAGGGGTGTTAGAAGACTTGGTGGGGGATGGGAGGCAAGATAGACATCTGCCCCCAATCCGTGGCGGTAAATAGATAGGGAAATTCCCATATCTTGGTGTGCATTCAAGGCACCCCCCGTTAGGGGTGAAGGCCATGAGGTTATTACTCAGTCAAAGTTCAAGTTGATCGGGGAAGTTCTGTTGAATGGCCTTGGAATGGGAGGAGTCTGGTCTCAATAGCTCTCATTTCCCTTAACGGGTTGCCTTGGCCAGATGTCAAGGAATCCAGTTGTTTTGTCTGCAAATTAACATCGAAAACAGGTAGGGTGGCTACCTGAATTGGATACACCAAATTCCTGACACCCCTTGAGTTAAGGTTAAGGACAGTTAAATAGGTAACAATTCAAATAAATGTTGCCCAATTTGAACCCAACCACTGTTGTCGTGTGTCTTATTTCGGGGGTGGGCCGGCAAAATGCACAGTGATTTTGACAGCCTATTTCCCTGAGTAATTCCCATGGCAAACTTCTAGACATTCAGATGCTGCTTGTGCAATCACAGAGGTTGATTGAAGACCTTTGGTATCCTGAGGCAAAACAGCAAATGGCATCCCCACCCTACAAGTCAAAATGAATAACACCCTAGATCAACCAAATTATTTTGGTATGCAAGGCAGAAAATCCCGAAAATGTTTTCCCCTACTCCACAGCAGTAAAAGTATAATAATAAATTAAACCAGTAATCATTTTCTGTGCTTTCAAAATCAGTTGCTTGAGACAGTCTGCTTCTTCAGCCTAGTAGAAACATCAAATTAAAAGAGAGTATGGGCTCCTGAATATTCATGATCTATTCCATACATGTCTCACCATCCCAAACTCTGGCTTCAAAGATTTTTTAGAATATGTGAAAATAAGAATGATTTAACTTTAGATGAGCCAATCTTTGTATAAGGCAATAAACAAAATAGAAACCTTGAAGTATACAAACCAATCAATTTACATGGAATATAGGAGAGGCCCTCAAGTATCATATTATAAGGGTACATGCTGACCACTTAATGTGGATTGAAGACCACTTGAAATTGTGGTTTTTAAATGGCCACAAGTGCAGAAATTAGAGGCTATCAACCAGGATAAGCAAAGAGAGTCCTTAATGGACACCAGTGCGTGTAAGTATAAACCACATTGCATTGCAAAGCTGATTAAGGGTTGGACACTCGGCCCTCCCGGCCGAAACCAGAGCCCTGAGGTTTTACCCATTCAGGCGGGCCTGCAAACCCATCTGTATAGGCAGGCCTTCGAGAGTAGGCCCAAGGTGCTCTGGGTACTGTGTTGTGGCTCCTGTTGCTGCTCCATTTGTTTTATTGCCTGTTCTGCTATTGCTCTAATTGTTCAATTGTTTTATGTTTTTAATCTTTGTTTTTATGCCTGTAATGATGTTGATTATTTGTGTGTAAATGTTGTGTGACATGTGTTAAAATGTATGTTGTTTTGAATGTTCTATGGTTTGTTTCTGTGGGTGAAACAGAAGGAGGCATGGCAGAAGCTTAGAAGAGCTGTCGCCATGGCAACCAGGGCTAGAGGCTAGTAGAATGTTCAGGTTTGAATTCTACAGTTGGAAAAGAGCGGGAAGCCAACTGCCAAATGAGAGGGGAGGAGTTATGTTCTAGTTTAGAGTGTCCTAAGGACTGAAAGAGAACGGTCCAGTGTTAGTGTGTGTCTTAAGGTCTGCTAGTGAGCAGTCCAGTTAAAGGTATAGAGACCCTAGTTAAAGTTGCAGGGGTTTATAGAGGTTTAGTGGAAACCCTATAATAGGTCCCCATTGTGTTATGTAACAGAAAAAGTTGTGCCTCTAAGGAAGTTTGAAACCAACCAAGATTGTACCCATTTGTGTCAAAATAAATTGTTTTGCATCTTAAAGGAAAAACACCTCTCTGATTCTTTTATTGGTGGTGGCCCTCAAAGTCAGTGGTCAGCCGGATAAATGGTGGCAGCATGGTCAAGTGGTCACTGAGAAGTTTTAAAACTCCAGTCAGTTAAATGGTGAAGGGTGAGACAGTACCCTGCCAATAAACGTGAAGTTGCTGAGGTAACTTCGAGGTTTCCTTGATTGGAGGTCAGCAGTGTGGACATAGAAAGATTGTCCAGTCTGAGGCCGGTCAAGTGGAGTGGTCACATATTGGCGGCAGCGGTGGGATCTTTAAGAGAGGGTCCACCCTGTCCAGCCGGTTGATTTGAACGTAGCTTCACCGCATATTGGCGGCAGAGCGGTGGGATCGTGTAAGAAAACTGATCCAGTGCAAAAGCAAGGCTACCAGAGGAATTTGTTTAATTTCTCAGTTTACTGACCAAA
>JARBWK010001838.1:0-17105 GCA_030556195.1 Anolis apletophallus | reverse complement strand
AATGTTAGTTTGTGGGATTGACATAACTCAAACACGAAGGGGCGAATTGTCACAAAATGTGGACACTATCCCCCTAATGACCATCCCTCATAAACCCCCACCAGAAAACACTGGAAAGGAGTTAAAAACCCAAACAAGCTAAATGATGAAAAGCTAAATGATGATACAGAGAAAAAAAGGGAGAAAGAGGGAGAAAGAAAGAAAGAAAGTAAGAAAGAAGGAAACATTATTATTATTATTACTACTACTACTATTTCCCACATTTCAAACCCGCCCTTCTCAACCCCCGAGGGCGGACTCAGGGCGGATTACACCGGCAACAATGTGATGCCAAGATAATACAAATATAAACAAATATTACAGTTTAAAACAGTAAAAAGAACATTAAGTTAAAAGCGCATTAAAAACATTGTCACCAATCCATAGAGCCAATGCCAGTCCCATTCAACATCTCAAGTGCTGTCGTGCTTGCTGTCCAAAGACCTGGTCCCAGAACCACGATTTAACCTTCTTTCTGAAAGAAAGGAGGGAAGGCGCCGACCTGATCTCTCTGGGGAGCGAGTTCCATAGGCGTGGGGCCAATGCCGAGAAGGCCCTGTCGCTTGTCCTTGCGAAGCGCACTTGCGAGGCTGGCGGGACCGAGAGGTGGGCCTCCCCAGACGATCTTAAACTGTGAGGCGGGACATAGAGGGAGATACTTTGGACAGGTAAGCTGGGAAGCATGGAAGCAAAGAGCGAAGGAAGAAAGGAAAGAGGTAGAGAAGGAAGGAAGGGAGAAGGAAAGAAAATAAGAGAAGGAAGGAGAGAGGGAATGAAAGGAGAAAAGGGAGGGAAGGTAGGCCGCGTGACAGATACAGCTAGTCCGAAAGTAGTATCTCCTTCTACGTCCCACCTCGGAGTTTAAGATCTTCTGGGGAGGCCCTGCTCTCGGCCCCGCCTCTGACACAAACACGCTTGGTGGGGACAAGGGGCAGGGCCTTCTCGGTACTGGCCTCCCGCCTGTGGATCTCACTCCCCGGGGAAATTAGGTTATTGTCGTTCCTCCTCTCCTTCAGAAAGAAGTTGAAAACATGGGTGGGGGACCAGGCCTTCGGGTGATTATGCTGACAACCACAATGATGACAATGGCTATGGAAATGGACTATGGGCAAGCCTGATGGAATCTCCAACCACAGAATTTGGCCACAAAGCTCTTATATTTAAGCATATTTTAATTGAATTGACTTAATGTTTGAACTGTATGTAATTATTGGTTTTTATTATGTATTTTATTATGCGTACATGGAGGCATTGAATCGTTGCCGGCTGGAAGCCGCCCTAAGTCCCACCCCCGGGGGGTTGAGAAGGGCGGGGTACACATATCGGAAATAAATAAATAAAATAAACAAGCCACTTTGAGTCCCCCTCGGGATGAGAAGGGTGGCATATAAATGCCGTAAATAAATAAATAGATAGATATAACAACTGAAGAAAAATACTTGGAAATCCAGATGACAAATAGAAACTTTGAATTTTTTTTAAACTTCGGGGAGAGCCAGAGAGGCCGGTGAGTGGGTTGGGAAGGGAAATCCATGGGCCCCTCTCTGCCTGCCTCTCCCTCCTCCTAAGGATGCATATATGTGTCTATATATATATGTGTGTGTGTGTGTGTGTGTGTTTGTATATATGTTGTTTTGTGCATGCATTGTAATGTATTTTTTTGGTTTTTGGCTTTTTCAGTCCCTTCTGCTGTGTTGTTCAGTGTTTTTATGAGTGACAGTCACTTGTGGGCCTGAGAGGTGTCTTGTGTCCAAATTTGGTGTCAATTTGTCCAGTGGTTTTTGAGTTACGTTAATCCCACAAACGAACGTTACATTTTTATTTATATAGATTTATGAACCATATTTATATTCCGCCTTTCTCAACCCGAAGGCGACTCAGGGCAGTTTACAAAAGGCACAATTCGATGCCTGCAACAACATAAAAACAATTAAAAACATTTAGCATAAATAACATTAGATATAATGAAATAAAATCAATAAAGGTATAAATCCTCAGCGTCTGAAGTAAAATATTTGGAAATCCAGATGACAAACAGAGACTCTGAATCCTTTAAAAACCTTTTGGAGGGAAAGAGGAGGCAGGCAGGCAGGCGGGTGGGTGGGTGGGCCGGGGAAAGCCGTGGGCCTCTCTCTCTCTCTCTCTGCTTGCCTGCCTGCTCATAGGCGAACAACTGAGTCAGAAAGGGAGCCTTGGTGGGTTGAAGAGCTGGCAAGCCGCTGGATGGGCAGGCGCCTATGAGTTATTATACTCTTGACTATTGATAGGGGTACACAGATTCTGTTGGAATATTGTACTTGGCCCTATACCATTGTAGGGGCACTACTATTGTTATTATGTGAATCTGGAACACTGTGAATGAATTGCATTGCATTGTGCTTTTTGTGAGATTGTTATGCTATTTAGCACTTGAATGTGTTCATATGATTATACCTGTGATTTTTACCTCAAACACGTGTCTACACCTTTATTCCCATAGATCTGCCCCTTTATGCCCCGTGGTTTAGCTTTGTGTATAGTTCATCTTCTGCTCCCAATTCACGGTGCAGGTCACCACCTATAAAGCCCTGAACGGTTTGGGACCCGCCTACCTTGGTGACCGCATCTCCTACCTTAAACCTCTGGAGAGGCCCTCCTTTTGCCCCTCCCTCTCTCACAGGCTCAACTTGTGAGTACGAGGGAGGGAGCCTTCTCCGCTGTGGCCCCCCGGCTTTGGAACCTGTTACCTGGTGAGATTAGGCAAGCCCCCACCCTGGCAGCCTTGAAGCAAGATCTCCAAACTGGGCTCTTCCCGTGTGCCTTTGGAGAGTGACCACTCCACCCATTGGTTTGTTTCCGCCTCCAGTTGTTGTCCTCAGGATGCTCTTTCCCCCGCCTGCTCTTCATCAAGGCCAAGCCCCACCGCTCCCCCTTCTTGGGCCCCTCCCTCACAAACACACTCTCTCTATTCCTATCTCACCCAGAGTTTTAACCTTTGACCTCCTGCCTTTGGCCCGCCCTTTGCGTTGGGTTTTTATTATGTTACTAGCTTTGGGACCCAGCAGTGCCCGGGTTATTTGAAATGGGCTGAGGCCTAGGAAGCCTTACTGTCCATTCAGGCTGAGGCCTAGGAAGCCTCATATTCAGCTATTATTATTATTATTATCATTACTAATGGCCCTTCAGCCATGTAAGAATACCCTACTAAAGCCTTCCTAGAAGATGTCCCGTGTAAGCTATGTTTGGAGGCCTCCAAAAATCGAGAGTCTTATCTTTCTAGGTCCTTGGGCAGTTTAAATAGTTGGAAAGGGACCCCCAAAGGCCGTCTGGTCTGATCCAGTCTGCCATGTAGAACAACACAACTGAATCGCTCCCGAAAGATGCTCAGCCAACCTCTGATGGAAGGCCTTCAAAGAAGGAGAATGTTCCATTCTGAAAAGCCATCCACATTGGAATAGAGTTGGAACCCCAAAGGTCATCCAGACCAACCTCCTCCCATCCCATAATAATAATAGGCACATCGCCTTCCAAGTCAATCCATATTGAAACAGAGTTGGAAGGGAACCCCAAAGGCCATCCAGACTAAACTCCTCCCATCCCATAATAATAATAATAATAATAATAATAGGCACATCGCCTTCCAAGTCAATCCATATTGAAACAGAGTTGGAAGGGAACCCCAAAGGCCATCCAGACTAAACTCCTCCCATCCCATAATAATAATAATAATAATAATAATAATAATAACAATAGACACATCACCTTCCAAGTCAATCCGTATTGAAACAGAGTTGGAAGGGAACCCCAAAGGTCATCCAGACCAACCTCCTTCCATCCCATAATAATAATAACAACAATAGAGACATCACCTTCCAAGTTCTACTCTATTTATTGATCCTGCCTTGATTTCTCTCTGCAGAGGAGATTCCTTTCCAGGGCCCTCCCCTCACAGTTTCCTCTCATCATCTGGAGAGGCAGGGGCTGCAAAGTGGGGGCCTCTGCAAAGAGAGTCTCTCTCTCTGTCTCTGGGACCCCCCCCCCCCCAACTTGATGCCCCCAAAAGGGAAGAGAGAGCCTTGCTTGTTGGAGGGGGCACAGCACAGCCTGGAGGGAGAGGAAGGAAGGAGGGTTTGGTCAGGTTTGGCCAAAGGATCCCCCAAAGGCAAGACCCCCTCAACACACAGACACCCCCCCCCCCCATGGCCCCTTTTGCAGCTGAGACCCCCCTGGGAGTGCCTGGCTCTGCTGGCTTCCCTCCCAGGTTCTCTGGCACATGCAACCCCGCTGGCCACCACCAGGGGGCAGCACCCCAAGGAGGGCTGGGGCAGAGCATGGGCCTCCTCCCAGGCGGCCCCCGCCCTCCCACCAGGAAGCATGAGGCTGAGCCTCCCCCCTGCCGGGCTGCACGAGGGCCTTGGGCCACCAAGTCTCCAGTCCCCAGTGAGGAGGCAGGCCAGGGGGGCCCAGGGAGGGATTCCTCCCCCCACACACACACATTCAGGGGCATGTCTCTCCCAGGAGGGGCCCCTGGGATGCTCCACTGGGGCAGATGAAAGGGAATGCAGGTGAGATGTTGACCCTAGTAAGCTGGGGTGTGTCCAGGGGAAGAGGGAGGCTCAAGGGACCCAGGGCCTGGAGAACAAGCCCCGTGAGGAGCGGAGCAATGACTTCAAAGTACAAGGAAGGAGATTCTATCTAAATATGAGGAAGGACTTCCTGACTGTGAGAGAGAGCTGTTCAGCAGTGGAACTCTCTGCCGCAGAGGGAGTGTGGTGGGGGCTCCTTCCTTCTTTGGAGGCGTTGAAGCAGAGGCTGGGTGGCCACCTGCCGGGGGTGCTTGGAAGGCGATTCCCCTGCCTCTGGGGTGGAAGGGGTCGGGCTGGGGGGTGGCCCAGGAGGCCCCTCTCTCCCCACTCCGGGGTCCCCTGCCTGGACTCCCTCCTCCCCCTTGGAAGGCGCAGCCAGGGCATCCCGGGAAGGGAGGGAGGAAGGGGCGCCCCCTCGTGGAGGTAGGAGGAGGAGGGCGGGGGGCGGACTTCTTCTTCGGGGGAGATTCTGCCCGGAGACCCGTGACGCGGAGAGGAGGGCGCATTCCCATTGGCGGGTCTCGGGAGGAGAAGGAAGGGAGGAGGGGCCGAGGAGGGAGAGTCTCTCCTCTTCTGTCTGTCTCTGGGCTGCCATTGACGCTCAACTCAAGCGAAGCCCCGCCTCTCTATGGGTTTTGGCCCCGCGGCCGCCATCTTTGTTTTGGGAGGAAGCCCAGCGAGAGGGAGAGGCCTCATTTTCCTAGAGAGGCGGGAGGCTCAGGAGGGGAGGGGCCGGGCGAGGCCTTTCCCTGTGAGCTCACTTCCGGAGGAGGAGGCCTTTCGGAGAGAGAGCAGGAGGAGGAGGATGTGGTGAGTGACGGCGGGCGCGGGGCCTGCTTTCCCCTCAGGCTTCTGCCTCAGGACTCCGGGCTCCCTGTGGGGCCTCCCCCTCCCCGGCCTCCCTGCCCTGCCTCGGCCCCTGCTGCTGCTGCTGCTGCTCTCGGGCCTCCTTCTTCCCTCCCTTCCTTGGCGGCCGGGGCTTCCTTTGGAGGGAGCGAAGGCCTGCTGCCGAGGGGACGCCTCTGCGGCCTGCTCGCTCGGCCCTCCTGGGGTCTCTCTCTGCGCCTCCCTCCCTCCACTCCCGGGCGAGAGAGAGAGAGAGGGGGGGGCGGCCTTGGGCCTTGGGCCATCCCCGGGCGGAGCGGAGAGAGAGAGGGGGGGGGGCAGGAGAGGAGGAGGCAGCCCCGCCTGAGCCTGCCTCCCCTGGGCCAGGCTCATCATCATATAATAGCATGTGATATAATGTATTGTCTATTCATATAATATTTATAGTAATATAATGTAATACAATAATAGGATATTGTAATTATATATTTTATATTACATGAGATATTACTAATAGCATTACAATACGATGGTGCACTACAATATAGTAATATAAAATACTGATGCTGTACTGTGCTAATAATATAATATATTGTATGTCTATCTTGTCAGCCGCTCTGAGTCCCCTTCGCGGTGAGAAGAGCCAACATATATAATACTACTACTACTACTAATAATAGGATATTATAATTATATATTTTATATTACATGTAATAGTACTAATAATATTACAATATGATGGTATAGTACAATATGGAAATATTTAATACTGATATTGTACTATGCTCATAATATAATGTATGTGTGTATATGTGTGTGTATACATGTATAGCCACTCTCTGAGTCCCCTTCAGGGTGAGAAGGGCAATATATATATACTACTACAACTAATAATATTATAATTGTATATTTTATATTACATGTAATATTACTGATAATATTACAATATAATGTTGTACAATATAGGAAGGAAACAACTGGAGAGTGTTTGGAGGCGAAAACCTAGCGGGACTAACAGAGCGGCCTACAAGGAACAGCATAGGCTATATGAACGCGAAATCAAGGAGGCTAAGAAGTCCTACAACGCTGCCCAGATCGCCGCTGCCGACTCTCGTTCAGCACAGATCTTTAAAGTAGTCCGGAGCCTCCTAGCACCCCCACAGAGTGACCCCAATAACTCGATAATAACAGCAGAAGACCTCCAAGAGTATTTCATCGGGAAGATCACGGCCCTTCGGCGCGACCTGCCGCTCATTCTGGAGGAAGAGAACGAGAAGAACCGGTGTCAAACCCAGACCAATGGGCACCGCCTCACCGAATTCAAGCCCCTAACACCGGAAGAGGTGAAAAGGCTGGTGACTGGGGCAAGGCGACGACCTGCCCTATGGACCCCTGCCCATCGCACCTAATCAAGTCCTGCATTGACACCATACTGAATGCTCTGAGGACCTGGTAAATCTTTCCCTAGAGACAGGCACTTTTCCAGACTCCTGAAGGAGGCCAGAGTCCGCCCTCTTTTGAAAAAGGCGAACCTTGACCCCGGCGAGCCGGCGAGCTACCGCCCGGTTGCCAATCTGCCCTTTTTGGGTAAGCTATTGGAGCGGGCGGTGGAAAGCCAGCTGCGTGATTTTCTAAACCGATCCGGGGGCCTGGATCCGTCCCAGTCGGGATTCCGCGCGGGCCATGGAGTGGAATCCGTCCTGGTAGCGATCACTGATGACATCCGCCGCCAGCTGGACAGAGGGGGCTCGGCACTCCTGGTCCTCTTGGACCTAACCGCGGCCTTCGACACCGTCGACCACGACCTGTTACTTCGTCGCCTGGCTGCCTCCGGGATCAAGGAAAAGCTCTGGCATGGCTGGGATCGTTCCTGCAGGGCCGCTCGCAGCGGGTCGAGTGGCAGGGCCAGGTCTCCAAGAAATGCGGGCTGGAGTGCGGGGTCCCTCAAGGTGCCATCTTGTCCCCACACTCTTCAACATCTATGTCCAGCCCCTGGCCAGTATTGCTAGGAGTCATGGTTTCAGCTGCTACCAATATGCCGACGACACACAACTGTTGTTGAAACTCGATCCAGGGGTGTCGTCGGTGCCTGAAGGTTTCAGCCAGGGGCTGAGAGCGGTGACTAGCTGGCTCAGAGCACATAGGCTCAAAATCAATCCGGCAAAACGGAGATCCTCTGGCCAGGCCGACCCGACCCCCACTCACCGCTACCACTCTTTGAAGTCGAGCCCCTGTCCCCGGCTCCAGCGGTGAAGAGCCTGGGAGTGATTCTGGACGAGAGACTGTCGATGGAGGCCCAGATCCAGGCGGCAGCAAGGGCGCCTTCTTTCACCTTCGCAGGGCCCGAAGGCTGGCCCCCTACTTACCATCAGAGGCGTTGAAGACCGTGATACACGCCACCGTGGTCTCCCGCCTCGATTACTGCAATGCCCTGTATGCGGGCCTACCACGGTCCACGACTCGGAGGCTGAGACTCGTCAGAATGCAGCGGCCAGACTTATTTCCGGGGCACCGGCCAGAAACCACATCTCACCAGTCTTAAAAGCTCTGCATTGGCTGCCTACAGAGTTCAGAGTGGTCTATAAGCTTATGGTGCTAACCTTTAAAGCACGGCAGGGAATCGGACCAGCTTACCTGGGGGATCGGCTGATAGACCAACATAATGAAAGGCCATCGCGCAAAGAAAGGTGTCTGCATAGCTATCCCTGGGGTGAGAGAGGCCCGCCTGACAAAGACCCGACAGAGAGCCTTCTCTGTGGTGGCCCCTGCGATCTGGAATACACTTCCGCCTGCCCTCAGGGCCCACATCGGCCCCAGCCAGATTTCTGTCTGAACTGAAAACCTGGCTCTTTCGCCAGGCGTTTGGGTGATGCAATGTCTCAATGACATAGAAGTTATGTTTTAGCTGATACCTATGTGTTTTGTTTTTAAACGATGTAAGTCGCCCGAAGCACCAACGGTGGTGGGCGACTCACAAGAAATAAAGTTATTATTATTATTAATATGGAAATATTTAATACTGATATTGTACTATGCTAATAATATAATGTATGTGTGTATATATGTGTGTGTGTATAATATGTAAGCCACTCTGAGTCCCCTTCGGGGTGAGAAGGGCAATATATATATACTACTACAACTAATAATATTATAATTGTATATTTTATATTACATGTAATATTACTGATAATATTACAATATAATGTTGTACAATCTGGAAATATATAATACTGATATTGTACTATGCTAATAATACAATCTATATAAATAAAAATGTCATGTTCATTTGTGGGATTAACTCACAAACCACTTGACAAATTGACACCAAATTTGGACACAATGCGCCTCTCAGGCCAACAAGGGACCATCACTCATAAAAACACTGAAAAACACAGCGGAAGAGACTTAAATAGCCAGAGAAGCATATATACACACATATACACAGACTGGGCAACAGCAACGCATAGCAGGGGGCGGCTAGTGTATATATTATGTGTGTGTGTGTGTCTTGTAAGCTGCCCTGAGTCTCCTTCGGAGTGAGAAGGGCGGCATAGAAATGTCGTAAATAAATGTCACCCAGCTCACAGCAGAGAATATGGATTCACAGCTCTCTCACCCCCTGTTTGTATCTTTCTATTTTAATCTGTACATGCGGCCGCTCATTATCCTGCATCTGAAATGGTTTTATTTTACTGTATTTTATATTGATTGGAGTATCTTATAGTTTTATGTTCTATGTAATTGATTATGTTGGTTTTTTTATTGATTTTATTGTGTTATTATGTTGACGGGCTTGGCCTCATGTAAGCCGCCCGAGTCCCCGTTGGGGAGATGGTGGCGGGGTACAAATAAAGGGTATTATTATTATTCTCTGTGGCAGTGTAGAAGGGGCCTCAAACAAGAAACTCGGCAGCCCTCCCTTCCCTCCTCCCCCGCCAGATATCCCCCTGCCCTGCCTCTTGCCTTCTTCTTCTCCTTCCTCCCCTCCGGCCTCTTCGGCTCCCACATCCGACCATAAGAGACTCGGATCCCTTTGGAAGAGCCAGGCAGCCCAGTCCTGCCCCTTGACTTCGGGGCTTCCTTTCCTCTCCTGCCTCTTGAGCTCTGCTCTCTGCCCCTCACAGGCTGGAATCCCTTCGGAATAGCCAGAGAGATTCATTGAATCCTAGAGTTGGAGGAGACCTCGTGGGCCGTCATCCGGTCCAACCTCTTTCACCCAAGAAGCAGGAAAATCGCCCTCAAAGCACCCCTGACAGATGGCCAGCCAGCCTCTGCTTCAAAGCCTCCAAAGAAGGAGCCTCCACCACACTCCCTCTGGGGCAGAGAGTTCCACTGCTGAATAGCTCTCCATTGATTGATTGATTGATTGGCCACATTTATATGCCGCCCTTCTCACTCTGGAAGGAGACTCGGGAGGTTGTTGGAGGTTTTTTGGGTTGTACGGCCATGTTCTAGAAGCATTCTCTCCTGACATTTCGCCTGCATCTGTGGCAGGCATCCTCAGAGGTTGTGAGGTCTGTTGGAAACATAGAAAATTGGGTTTATATGTCTGTGGAATGATGTCCTGGGTGGGAGAAATAACTCTTCTCTATTGGAGGCAGGTGTGAGTGTTTCAATTGGCCCCCTTGATTAGCATGTGATGGCCTGGCAGTTCTTAGGTGTGCCCTGTTACTCCCTGGGGGAAATCTTTGCTGAGGGGTGATTGGCTGTCCCTGATTGTTTCTTGTCTGGAGTTCCCCTGTGTTGGAGTTTTTTTTTTAATTGACTCTTATAATTTGAGAGGGTTTTTTTTAAATAGTGGTAGTCAGATTTTGTTCATTTCCATGGTTTCCTCCTTTCTGTTGAATTTGTCCACATGTTTCTTGCGGATGTCAATGGCTTCTCTGTGTCGCCTGACATGGTGGTTGTGAGGGAGGTCCAGCATTTCCGTCTTCTCAAATCATAAGTTGTGTCCAGGCTGGTTCATCAGGCGCTCTGCTATGGCTGACTTCTCAGGCTGAAGTAGCCTGCAGCGCCTTTCATGTTCCTGGATGTGTGTTTGGGCAATGCCGCTGCTGCTGCTGCTGCTGCGTGTGGGGGTCCCTATGGAGACCTCTTGTCCACAGCTGCATGGTATCTGGTCGACTCCTGCAGAGGATGATGGGGTCCTTCTTGTCCTTTGCTGAACGGAGCATTTGTTGGATTTACTTGGTGGATGCATAGAGTTTCCCACCCTGGCATCATTCAGTATCATTCATCTGTATTGCATTTGACTCCTTCTTACTCCGCTCAGTTACCTGGCCTGAAGAGACCGGGATCCCTTTGGAATAGCCAGATATTCCTGTCCTGCCTCTACCTGTTCTGTGCAGCCTTCCTCCTTCTCCATTATCTGGTCTCCAGGAATTGTGATATACACACACACACTTACAGACACACACACACACATACATACATACATACAAACAGCCAGGTATTCTTCTACTGACAACAACAATGAAGAGCTCTAAGCTGTTTGGGTACTTAGAATCATAGAATCATAGAGTTGGAAGAGACCTCGTGGGCCATCCAGTCCAACCCCCTTCTGCCAAGAAGCAGGAAAATTGCATACAAAGCACCCCCAATAGATGGCAGTCCAGCCTCTGTTTAAAAGCCTCCAAAGAAGGAGCCTCCACCACACACCAGGGCAGAGAGTCCCACTGCTAAACAGCTCTCCTTACAGTCAGGAAGTTCTTCCCAATGTTCAGGTGGAACCTCCTTTCCTGTAGTTTGAGGCCATTGTTCCATTGTGTCCTTGTCTTCAGGGCACCAGAAAACAAGCTTGCTCCCTCCTCCCTATGCCTTCCCCTCACGTACTTATACATGGCTATCATGTCTACTCTCAGCCTTCTCTTCTTCAGGCTAAACATGCCCATCTCTTTAAGCCGCTCCTCATAGGGCTTGTTCTCCAGACCCTTGATCGTTTTAGTCGCCCTCCTCTGGACACATTCCAGCTTGTCAACATCTCTCTTCAGTTGTGGTGCCCATAATGGGACCCAGTGTGATTCCAAGTGTGGTCACCAAGGCAGAATAGAGCATAGGGAGTATGACATCTCTGGTTAAGACACTAGACTCCTATTGGTGCAGGCCAAAATCCCTTTGGCTTTTTTTTTTTTTGCTTCTGCATCACATGGTTGGCGCATGTTCAATTTCCCCTTCCTTCTTGTTTGGCTCCCCCTTCTCATATTGCATTTCCAGTTTCCAGTGACTTTCTTTGGGGGCCGCTAGAGAATTCTTTCAGATGGTATTTCGTTGATCCGGCTTGCCGTTGGCTCTGTTGATTAGCCCATTCAGAATTTCCAGTGGTTTCATCACTTCTGTACGTTTAGCCAACATCTTCTTATGTTGTTTTCCTTTCTTCATTTTAGGAGGTTTCAACCGAACGTTGGATTTCTTCTTTAGGCAGATGTCGTATTTTGGTAAGTCTTTTGCAAACAAGCTCCTATATTTGGCAATGCTTCAGGAAGACGTTTGATAAATCAATGTTGACTTCTCTTCGATTCAAGGTCACCCGGAAAAATCTCTCTCCTTTCCTTCCTCTTTTCTCTCTGATCCAGAAAATTACAAATCATGATTGCGCTGAGACCATGCCTATTTCGTAACAAGAAGAGCTGGACTTTTATCTTCTATTTCAAAAATCAAGCTTTCCCATTCATTCTTGTTTCTCCCCTTCCCTTCCTTCCTTCCTTCCTTCCTCTTTTCTGGTTTATCTTTTTGTCTATATCGGTTAGATATCGCTGCTTGTATGCAATAGGGTAACAGTGCATATCGTTATAATCAAATACTTGCCAGTGAGCTGTGTTGACATATCGTTATAATCAAATACTTGCCAGTGAGCTCTGTTGACATATCGTTATAATCAAATACTTGCCAGTGAGCTGTGTTGACATGTCGTTATAATCAAATACTTGCCAGTGAGCTCTGTTGACATATCGTTATAATCAAATACTTGCCAGTGAGCTCTGTTGACATATCGTTATAATCAAATACTTGCCAGTGAGCTCTGTTGACATATTATAATCAAATACTTGCCAGTTATAATAATCAAATACTTGCCAGTGAGCTCTGTTGACATAATCGTTATAATCAAATACTTGCCAGTGAGCTGTGTTGACATATCGTTATAATCAAATACTTGCCAGTGAGCTGAGCTGTTGACATATCGTTATAATCAAATACTTGCCAGTGAGCTCTGTTGACATATCGTTATAATCAAATACTTGCCAGTGAGCTCTGTGAGCTGACATATCGTTATAATCAAATACTTGCCAGTGAGCTCTGTTGACATATCGTTATAATCAAATACTTGCCAGTGAGCTCTGTTGACATATCGTTATAATCAAATACTTGCCAGTGAGCTCTGTTGACATATCGTTATAATCAAATACTTGCCAGTGAGCTCTGTTGACATATCGTTATAATCAAATACTTGCCAGTGAGCTCTGTTGACATATCGTTATAATCAAATACTTGCCCAGTGAGCTCTGTTGACATATCGTTATAATCAAATACTTGCCAGTGAGCTCTGTTGACATATCGTTATAATCAAATACTTGCCAGTGAGCTCTGTTGACATATCGTTATAATCAAATACTTGCCAGTGAGCTCTGTTGAGCATATGTTATAATCAAATACTTGCCAGTGAGCTCTGTTGACATATCGTTATAATCAAATACTTGCCAGTGAGCTCTGTTGACATATCGTTATAATCAAATACTTGCCAGTGAGCTCTGGTGACAGTGAGCTCTGTTGACATATCGTTATAATCAAATACTTGCCAGTGAGCTCTGTTGACATGTCGTTATAATCAAATACTTGCCAGTGAGCTCTGTTGACATGTCGTTATAATCAAATACTTGCCAGTGAGCTCTGTTGACATATAATCAAATACTTGTGAGCTATAATCAAATACTTGCCAGTGAGCTCTGTTGACAGTGAGCTGTGTTGACATGTCGTTATAATCAAATACTTGCCAGTGAGCTCTGTTGACATATCGTTATAATCAATTACTTGCCAGTGAGCTCTGTTGTGAGCAAATACTTGCCAGTGAGCTCTGTTGACATATCGTTATAATCAAATACTTGCCAGTGAGCTCTGTTGACATATCGTTATAATCAAATACTTGAGCCAGTGAGCTCAAATGTTGACATAACGTTATAATCAAATACTTGCCAGTGAGCTCTGTTGACATAACGTTATAATCAAATACTTGCCAGTGAGCTCTGTTGACATCAACGTTATAATCAAATACTTGCCAGTGAGCTCTGTTGACATATCGTTATAATCAAATACTTGCCAGTGAGCTCTGTTGACATAACGTTATAATCAAATACTTGCCAGTGAGCTCTGTTGACATGTCGTTATAATCAAATACTTGCCAGTGAGCTCTGTTGACATATCGTTATAATCAAATACTTGCCAGTGAGCTCTGTTGACATATCGTTATAATCAAATACTTGCCAGTGAGCTCTGTTGACATATCGTTATAATCAAATACTTGCCAGTGAGCTGTGTTGACATATCGTTATAATCAAATACTTGCCAGTGAGCTCTGTTGACATATCGTTATAATCAAATACTTGCCAGTGAGCTCTGTTGACATATCGTTATAATCAAATACTTGCCAGTGAGCTCTGTTGACATATCGTTATAATCAAATACTTGCCAGTGAGCTCTGTTGACATAACGTTATAATCAAATACTTGCCAGTGAGCTCTGTTGACATATCGTTATAATCAAATACTTGCCAGTGAGCTCTGTTGACATATCGTTATAATCAAATACTTGCCAGTGAGCTCTGTTGACATATCGTTATAATCAAATACTTGCCAGTGAGCTGTGTTGACATATCGTTATAATCAAATACTTGCCAGTGAGCTCTGTTGACATATCGTTATAATCAAATACTTGCCAGTGAGCTCTGTTGACATATCGTTATAATCAAATACTTGCCAGTGAGCTCTGTTGACATATCGTTATAATCAAATACTTGCCAGTGAGCTCTGTTGACATATCGTTATAATCAAATACTTGCCAGTGAGCTCTGTTGACATATCGTTATAATCAAATACTTGCCAGTGAGCTCTGTTGACATATCGTTATAATCAAATACTTGCCAGTAGAGAGTCACTACTTTGTTGTTTCATTTCCTCCTCCTCCTTTAAATGGTCTTTGATTCCAAAAGGAGATTTTGAGGGAAGGTGATCATATTGGTAGAGTTGGTCGGTGGTTGGCAGTGTAGCTGAAAACACCTGCAATGATGATGTGCGTGCCCGTCTCTCCTTCTTGCTTCCCCTCAATGGTGATCCATCTAGGGAGCTGCAATCCTCCAGGAGACTCCCACAACATCACGGCTTCCCCCATCTACATCACTGTTGCGAAGTCTGCAAAATCAGCCCATGTTCTGCCTGACAGAAATCCACTTTGATGTGGATGAATGAATATCATTTTTGAGGAGGTCCAATTCAGCAGCTAGGGAATGGATTGCGCTTTTGGCCACAAAAGGAACAGTATTTTTGGGAGTATATTTTTTTCTAAAAATTCCAGGCAACTCTACACATTTCAGGGGTTTCAAATCCCCCTTTGCCCCTCCTTTTCCCTCTGCATGTCCCTTTGCCCTGCTCCCTGCCTCTTCTGTGGGAGGCCAGGCATCTTGGACCCTCAGTGCCCAATCTGACCATGGGAGGGGTCAAAGGGGATGGTCGCAAAGGTCGGTGAAGGCCAAAGAGTTTCAGAAGGCAAAGGTGCAGCCTTGCAATTTACAGATTTATATCATCATCATATCTCTCCTGCTTTTTCTCTTTCAAAAGGAGACCCAAAACTACTAAAAATAAGAGCAACACGGAATATAATTTGAAGCTGAAAAACACACACATTAAAATTAGACATTGAGAGCACATCAGGCCCAGTGTGGGACACATCTCACCACGTTAAAACAGTGGATGTGGCTCTGAGCGAGACATGGCGCATTATCACAGGATGCCTACGCCCAACCCCACTGGAGAAATTTTTTTAAAAGCATTTTTATTGAGAAAAACAAGTACAGAAAATAGCATATTAAAAACAATACATGTCATGTAAACAAGTAAAGCGCCTCCAGTAAGAAATCTGCAGGTACCTGGAGAGGCTAGGGAGGGTTGAGGAAAGAAGGGGGGAGTAAGTAGGAGATTACAGGGTTAGGGAAGACAAGGGTAGAAAGAGAAGGAAGAAAGGAATATAGTAAAAGTTAAGAAACAATGTTGACTTCACATCTCATTACTTAGGACATAATCAATGAATTAAGGTACTTGGGGGATAAGTGTGATTCAGATCTTACATATTTTGCATACTTTTAACTGAAATTTTAACATACTTTATGAAACAAGCTTGTTACAGAGTTACTAATTATAGCCTCAAACCTTTTAGATTCAGGTTTTGTTTTTCTTTAATAAAGTTTACGAAAGGGGTCCACGTTTTCTCATAATGTTTATTGGTATTATTCCGTAGTAAGCAAGTGAGTTTGTCCATCTCTGCTATTTCAAGAGATTTGAGTATCCAGTCTTCTTCTTTCGGGCTATCTGGAGATTTCCAAAGTTTGGCACAGGCGATTCCTGCTGCAATGATTAAATATGTTAAGAGTTTATCAGAGGCTTTGTCATTTAAATGTCCCGTAATATTTAACAAATAGATTTCAGGTTTTTTTGCCCATTTTGCATGAAAGATGTTTTGAATGTTTTTGTGGATCATGTTCCAGAACGAGGTGGGGATTTTACATGTCCACCACTGGTGGAAAAAAGTCCCCCTTTCCTCTTGGCACTTCCAGCATATGTCATTATTATTTTTGTAAATTTTTGAAAGTTGGTGAGGCGTGATATACCACCTGTATATCATCTTGTATACATTTTCTTTTAAGCAGTATGCGTAGGTATATCTCTGTTTTACCCTCCAAACATTTTCCCAATCTTCGATGGGAATATCAAAACCTAAATTTGCAGACCATTTTTTCATATAGTCTTTTCCCGGATTTTTTCTCCATATTCTGTTTTTAACAAAAATTTATAAATGAGGCTAACCGTTTTTCTTTCTGAATACAGCCATATTTTTTCACCATTGGTAATTTGTCCTGTCCAGCCTATTTAGTTTCCAGTGGGCTAATTCATCCTGGTTTTTTAAAAGAAATGTTTGGCCATCTTTTTTTAGTAGGTCTGCGTATTTGGGCCATGAATCTGTCTCAGTTGTTTTTATTTGGAACGCTTCCAGAGGAGAAGTCCATAGGGGAATCTTAGGGTATAGTATCTTTTAAAATTTGTTCCATATGTTAAGTGTGGCTGATCTGATAATATGATTAGTGAAGTTTTTATCCTGCTTTGTTTTATCGTATATAAGGTACACATGCCACCCAAATTTATTTTGGAACCCTTCTAACTTCAACTTTTCACTGTTATTTAGCAAAGCCCAATCTTTCATCCCCTCTAAACAGTTGGCTTCATAATATTTACATAAATTAGGGAGTCCGAAGCCTCCATGTTCCGGCCTTTCTTGGAGGTGTTTTTGTTTGATTCTGGCCTTTTTTCCCTGCCATATAAACTTTGCAATGTCAGATTGCCACTTCTTTAAAATCTGCATGTTTTTTAAAAAAATAGGTAGCATCTGGAAAAGAAAATTAATTTTTGGGAAAATCTT
>JARBWK010001837.1:0-17119 GCA_030556195.1 Anolis apletophallus | reverse complement strand
TAACATTTGTCGACCTCACCAAAGCCTTCGACACTGTGAGCATGAAAGGTCTTTGGCAGATCCTGGAACGTCTAGGATGTACCACAAATCTGCTCAAAATGATTGTCCTGTTACATGAGGGCCAGCACGGTCAAGTCAGATATGGCGATGCTCTCTCGGGGCCCTTTCTCATAACTAATGGAGTGAAACAAGGTTGTGTTCTTGCACCAACCCTATTTACAATCTTCTTCAGCATGATGCTCCAAAGGGCTATGGCAGACCTACAAGAAGAAGACGGCATATATATACGCTATCGTACTGATGGTAGCTTGTTCAACTTAAGCCGTCTGAGGGCTCGCACTAAGACTCTAAACTATCTAGTCCGTGAGCTACTTTTTTGCTGACGATGCTGCCCTTGTCGCCCATTCAGAAGCAGCCCTGCAGCGCTCTCACATCCTGCTTCGCAACAGCTGCAGAGCTGTTTGGGCTGGAAGTCAGCCTGAAGAAAACAGAAGTCCTCTACCAGCCCGCACCACAGGAAGAAGAACACCACCATCCGCACGTCAGCATAGGCACATCTGTGCTTAAGTCCGTTCAGCAATTCACCTACCTGGGAAGCATCATCTCTTCAGACGCCAAGATTGACAAAGAGATAGATCACAGATTATCAAAGGCATATAGTGCATTCGGAAGGCTTCACAAAAGAGTCTGGAGCAACAAGCACCTGAGACAAAGCACCAAAATCAGTGTGTACAGAGCTATCATACTGTCCATTCTCCTCTATGGGTCTGAAACATGGGTCACCTATCGCCAACACCTACGACTCCTCGGCGCTTTCATCAGCGCTGTCTTCGCACAATCCTAAATATACACTGGACCGACTATGTGACGAATGTTGCTGTCCTTGAGCATGCAGGGATCACCAGCATTGAGGCCATGCTATTGAGAACACAGCTGCGCTGGGCAGGGCACGTCTCTAGGATGGAGGACCACCGCCTCCCAAAGATACTACTCTACGGTGAACTCGCCACGGGTCAGCGCAAGAGAGCCCCCAAAGAGATATAAGGACTCCCTGAAACAACATCTCAGGCTTGGCCAGATTGATCACCAACAATGGTCCACCCTGGCCTCACATCGGGAGGCATGGAGAAGCACTATCCACAATGCTGCGGCCTCTTTCGAGAAGACACGCCGAATGGGTCTCGAAGAGAAACGACAACGCAGAAAGAACCGCAATTTGGAAAAACATCACCCAAGGAGACTTTCTGCTGCGCTTTCTGCAACCGAACTTGCCTATCTCAGATTGGCCTTTTTAGTCATCAACGCGCTTGTAAAAAGCGTGGGATGAGTCCTTCCTGAATCTTCGTTCGCGAAGTAATGCCGAGAGAGAGAGAGACATCCAGGGAGCACTGTGGACTCAAACAATGATAGATCTGATCCAAACTTGGCACTAATACTCAATATGTCCAAATGTGAACACTGGTGCAGTTTGGGGAAAATAGACTTGACATTTGGGAGTTGTAGTTGCTAGGATTTATAGTTCACCTACAATCAAAGAGCATTCTGAACCCCACCAACAATAGAATTGGGCCAAACTTTGCACACAGAACCCCCATGACCAACAGAAAATACTGTGTTTTTTATGGTCTTTGGCAACCCCTTTGACACCCCCTTGTGACACCCCCCTCCCCCAGGGGTCCGGACTGTAGGTTGAGAAATGCTACTTTAAGAAAAATATAATCCTAGAGTTGGAAGAGACCGCAAGGGCCAACCCTCTGCCATGTGAGAACACATCAATGCGCTCTCGACAGATAGCCACCCATTCAGACCCATCGTTACTGCTTACCATCTCTTAACACCAGGAAGTTCTTTATATTCAGTTGAATGTCTTCCTGCTGTTTGAATCCATAGCTCCTAGTCTTTTTGAGCAGAAGAAAGCAAGTGTTTCCTCTCCTCAATGCGACACCCTTTCAGATATTTAATCATGGTTGTCATGTCCCCAGTCGGCCTTCCTTTCTCCAAGCTAAACATATCCAGCTCTGGGTTGTTGTGAGTTTTCCGCGCTGTGTGCCATGTTACCTCCTGACGTTTCACCCACATCCTCAGAGGTTGTGGGGGATTCCAGACAAGAATCGATCAGGGCCAGCCGACACCTAACAACAAAGAATCCCTCCAAGAAGCAACCATCCAGGCTTTGAAGCTGCAATACACAACACTGGGATGGCTCTATAGCAGGCCTGGGCAAACTTCGGCCCTCCAGGTGTTTTGGACTACAACTCCCACAATCCCTAACAGCCTACCGGCTGTTAGGGATTGTGGGAGTTGTAGTCCATAACACCTGAGGGCCGAAGTTTGCCCAGGCCTGCTATAAAGCCAAATACAACACAGCAACAAGGGTGTCTACTAAACGTGACCAAGAATTGAAAATCAAAATGCAAGTGCAATTATAATTATGTAGAAAGAAACTGTATTTCCAAAGCGATTCAATTGCATGACTCAAATATACCTAATATTGATCAAAAGATCTATGCAAACATCCCACCTCCATGGAGTATTTCAATAAACACTGCACATCTATATTAAGAGGCTACAGCCTACATACAATGTTACAATGTAGTCAATATAGATAGACAATACCTCTAATAATGTCCTGGAAGCACTTGCATAGAGTCCAAATGCTTTTGCTCAAGTTCGGTATAATGCGGGTTATATAGATGGAAGATCTGCTTGAGTGATTCCGATTAGAGGTGCCAAGGCTTGTGAAATCAAACAATAGTGGCAACTTTAACCCAATGAATGGGTATCAAAATGTAAACGCCGCATCTCAAGTCTCAATAGGTGCTGTAGAATATAATCAAAATAAGTGGAAAATGCCTCTAAAGGAGTCCTGGAAGCATTCGCAACGAGGTCAAGTGAACTTTTGCCAGAGTCCAATGCAATGCGGGTTATATGGCTGGAAGACCCATCTCAATCATTCCAACAGAAGTAGCACAGCTTGTAAAATAATTAGAGAGCGGCATCTAAATGAGAATATATCAATTAGAGTCGCCGCCTTTGAAGCCTCAAAAAATATAGGTAAGGAAGTAGTAGATCACTTGGAGTTAGTGTAGAGATTTAAACCGGGACAGAGGGACGCTAGGAGGAATTGCCGACGTGTTTCGCCTGCGGCCAGGCTTTTTCAAGGCATGTTATAGATTTATTTATTATTTATTTATTTATTATTTAAACTTGTGAGTTGTCACTCCCGGGTGGCTCGGGGCGACTTACACAGAATTCAAGACTAAAACATGTTAAAACACCATAAAAACATTCAGCGCACTAAAAACACTCAACGCAATAAAATACCATAGTACAACAATATGGTATGCAGAGCACGGAAGGCAAGTGCCTACCGATCTTATCATTAACACCCGAAGGCCTGCCGGAACAGGAGGGTTTTGCACGCCTTCCGGAATACAACTAAGTCCGTAGAACACGGACTCCGGAAGGCAGTGCGTTCCACAATGTCGGGCGATTATTGAAAAGGCCCTCCGCCTTGTGGTCGTCAGATGATACATTTTGACACCGGGCACCTCCAATAGTTGACCCACCTCGAAACGTAATGACCTATTTCTTTATTTTATTAATATTTATTTATTGTTCATTTTTGTATTCCGCTCCTCCCAGCAGGCTCGGGGCGGATAACAGTGAAAAATACACAGGCAACATGCCACAACAAGTCGACATGCGGCCCTACAATTAATAAAACAAAACATAAAACCACATTAAAACACATTGCATCGTCAACACACGGATTGAGAGGACATATAGCAAAGTTGGTTGGTCTAGTGTGCCTAGTTAAAGGCTAAGCCGAAGAGGGCCGTCTTGCAGGCCCTCCGGAAGGGGGCCAATTCCGAGATAGCTCGGGTGCTGTCCGGGAGGGCATTCCAGAGCACCGGTGCCGCTACGGAAAAAGTCCTTTGTCTGGTCGTCGTTAGGTGGCAGGAGCGGACTGATGGTATTAACAACAGATTTTGTTCATCTGAGCGCAGTGATCTCGGGGGAGAGTACGGGGTAAGGCGGTCCCTCAGGTACGCAGGCCCTAGGCCGTGTAAGGCCTTGAAGGTCAGAACCAACACCTTGAAGGCAATTCGGTACTCAATAGGAAGCCAGTGCAGTTGCCGGAGGATGGGTGTAATGTGCTCCTCACCGGCACTCCTGTTAGCAAGCGAGCAGCGGCGTTCTGCACTAGCTTGAGTTTCCGAATTGTCGACAAGGGAACGCCAACGTAGAGGGCATTACAGTAGTCTAGTCTCGAGATGACCGTCGGCTTGGATTACCGTGGCCAGGTCGTTCCTGGACAGGTAGGGTGCCAGTCGCCTAGCCTGTCGGAGGTGATAGAATGACGTCCTGCTGACCACCGAGACCTGAGCCTCCATGGTCAGCGAGGAGTCCAACGAAACCCCCAAGCTCTTAACCGATGGCGATGGGTTAAGCCGCTCGCCATCCAGGGTAGGCAACCGGCACCCACCCAGCCCAGGCCGACCTAGCGGGACAGTATGGGATAAGGCGGTCCCTAAGGTACGCTGGCCCCAGACCGTTTAAGGCCTTAAAGGTCAGAACCAACACTTTGAAGGTGATCCGGTGTTCCACTGGTAACCAGTGCAGCTCCTGCAAGACAGGTGTTATATGGGCGGTCGCCGAAACTCCAGCCAAGAGTATAGCCGCCGCATTCTGGACCAGCTTCAATTTCCGGATCGCCGACAGAGGAAGGCCAATGTAGAGAGCATTACAGTATTCCAGTCTCGAGATGACCGTGGCTTGGACCACTGTGGCTAGGTCGTGGCGGGAGAGGTAGGGAGCCAGCTTCCTCGCCTGACGGAAGTGAAAGAAGGCAACTCGGCTGATGGTGGAGATTTGCGTCTCCATCGTCAGTCGAGAGTCCAAGGTGACGCCAAGACTTTTAACTGCAGATGACGGACATAGCGTCACGCCATCCAGGGGAGGAAGCTGGATCTCCAAATTGCAAAAGTTGCTGCTAGATGTCCAGTAATAACCATACATCATTGTAACAAATCACAGTCCATACAAAGTGAGTACCTCCATAGAGAGTAATTGAACATCCAGGCTTTGAAGCTGCAATAACATTCGGTGGTAATCAAGGCGGCCAATTGCAACGTTCACACTTGCCTCCAGCAGACAAGAGTTCTTTCTCCCACCCTGGACATCATTCCACAGATCTATAAACCTCGCTTGCCTAGTTTCCAACAGACCTCACAGCATCTGAGGAGGCCTGCCATAGATGTGGGTGAAATGTCATGAGAGAATGCTTCTGGAACATGGCCATGCAGCCCAGAAAGCTCACAGCATCCCAGTGATCTCTGAATCTGGCGTCGATCATTTCCATATCCTTTCTCTGTGACCATTTTGTAGCCTGGTGTCATGCGTGGTAACAGTTGCTCATTTTATTGGTTTTTTAATCTTGAAAGATATGTTCTCCCGTTTCTCCAAAACGGGTGGCTGTGTGTGGCATCCAGGCAACGGAAGCAGACTGGAGTCACGGGGGTGCCATATTGAAGGAGTGTAAACTGTGAAGTTGCATTCACACAGAATACTACTTTAACCACAAAAAAGTGTGAGGAAACAGTTTGGGTTTGCTCTCACGTAACTTTTGTAATCTGATGCTCTCCAGGAAGGCAGGACTGCAGCTCCCATCATCACAAGCAGTTGGGAATGATGGGAGATACAGTACAATGCATTCATAGAAGCCGAGTATTGTGAGAAAGGTTGCTTTGCTTTTGCCCTCAGTGGTGCAATGAGTTAAACCCTTGACTCGGCAGGACAGCCGACCAAAAGGTTGGTGGTTCATATCCGGGGAGCAGGGTGAGCTCCCATCTGTCAGCAGGGGCGGCCTTTGCCATTACGCGGCCTACGCAACCGCGTAGAGCGCCATCTTGGACGCGGCGGGGTGGGGCGCCATCGTGAGGCGCCGCGGCGTCGCCCACCCTGCTGCTGCTGCGCTGCACTGCTCTCTTGAGGTCCGTAGGCACTGCGCATGTGCGTGGAGATTTACGCGCGCATGTGCTGTGCCTTCGGACCTCAAGAGAGCTCCGTAGGCACAGCGCATGCGCGCGTCGCCCTCCCGCGCGCATGCGCTGTCCCTATGGAGCTCTCTTGAATTCCGTAGGCACAGCGCATGCGAGGGCGGAGCGCAGGCTGTGCCCACGGAGCTCAAGAGAGCCCGTAGGGACAGCACACGCCGCCGCCCTCTAGAGCTCCATAGGGACAGCACATGCGCGCGGGAGGGCGACGCAGCAGCAGCACGGACGGCTTGCCCTCCGTGCGATGCGCTGTGCCAACGGAACTCTAGAGAGCGCCGTAGGGTAACAGCGCCTGCGCGCGGAGATAAGGCCTCTCCTCGCGCTTCCTGGTGCCCGCTGCCGGCCCCCACGGGGGGCGTGCAGAGGGCGGGCCGCGGAGAGCCTTCGAATTGGACAGGGCAAGAGCGGCGCGTGGGAGGAACGGAAGGAGCGCGCAAGGTACCAAGAAAAATATTTGGGAGGGGCGCAAAGTAATGTTGGGGGGGGCGCCGAAATAATTTTCGCCTACCATGCGAAATTACCTCAGACCGCCCCTGTCTGTCAGCTCCAGCTTCCAATGCGGGGACATGAGAGAAGCCTCCCAGGATGGTAAAACATCTAGGCGTCCCTGGGGCAATGTCCTCACAGATGGCCACCACTCACACCGGAAGCAAGTTGCAGTTTCTCAAGTTGCTTCTGAGATGAAACAAACAAAAAAGAAAGCTGGTGGAGAAGAGTTAGCAAGAGTTAGAAGAGTGAAAAAAGCCAATACATAGCTTCAAAATAACAAAAACAAATCAAGTCCAAACCCTCTTTGGAAGCAAAAATGATTACATTGAGAGTGTCATACTTGGGATGTACAATGAAAACATGCATTAGGAGCTCTCTCTCTCTCTCTCTCTCTCTCTCTCTCTCTCTGGCATTACTTCGTGAACGAAGATTCTTAGGAAGGACTCATCCCACGCTTTCTACAAGCTCGTTGAGGACTAAAGAGCCCGTCATCCCTCGTAAAGAGCTTAGGGATCCAATTGGACCCTCTGCTGACCATGGAGACCCAGGTCTCCATGGTCAGCAAAACGGCGTTTTACCATCTCCGCCAGGCTAGGCGACTGGCACCCTACCTGTCCAGGGACGACCTGGCTACGGTGATCCAGGCGACGGTCATTTCGAGGCTGGACTACTGTAACGCCCTCTACGTGGGCCTTCCTTTGTCGACAATCCAGAAACTCAAGCTGGTGCAGAATGCTGCTGCTCGCTTGCTGGTGGGAGCACCAGTGAGAGAGCATATTACGCCCATCCTGCTGCAACTGCACTGGCTGCCCATTGAGTACCGGATTGCCTTCAAGGTGTTGGTGTTAACCTTTAAGGCCCTACACGGCCTAGGGCCTGCGTACCTAAGGGACCGCCTTTACCCCGTATGTTCCCTGAGATCACTGCGCTCATAAGAGCAGAACTTGTTGGTTGTTCCATCACCCCGCTCCTGCTACCTGTCCATTACAAGACAACGGGCCTTTTCATGTGTGGTTCCCATGACCTGGAATTCGCTGCCTAGCCATGCCCGGGCAATTTGTGAACTCGGCCCTTTTCGAAGAGCCTGTAAGACTGCCCTCTTCAGAACAGCGTTTGGCTGACTGGAATGAAGAGGCTTATTAGTGTCCGATCTAAGACTTAAGATCTGTCGATCAGTCGTTTACTGGCTATGTATTGTTGTTTTTATTGAATTTTGTGGTATGTTTTTATTGTGCATTTTATTCTTGTTGTGATCCACCCCGAGCCTGCAGGGAGGAGCGGAATATAAGATTGAATAATAAATAAATAAATAAAAAGGCCAATCCGAGATAAGCAAGTTCGGTTGCAGAAAGCACAGCAGAAAGTCACCTTGGGTGACGTAGTTTCCAAGTTGCGGTTCTTTCTGCGTTGTCGTTTCTCTTCGAAACCCGTTTGGCATGTCTTCTCGAAAGAGGCCGCAGCATTGTGGATAGTGTGTCTCCATGCCTCCCGATGTGAGGCCAGGGTGGACCATTGTTGGTGATCAATCTGGCCAAGCCTGAGATGTTGTTTCAGGGAGTCCTTATATCTCATTTTTGGGGCGCCTCTCTTACGCTGACCCGTGGCGAGTTCACCATAGAGTAGTGTATTTGGGAGGCGGTGGTCCTCCATCCTAGAGACGTGCCCTGCCCAGTGCAGCTGTGCTTTCAATAGCACGGCCTCAACGCTGGTGATCCCTGCTTGCTCAAGGACAACAACATTCGTCACATAGTCCAGTGTACATTTATTTGTGCGAAGACAGCGCTGATGAAAGTGTTCAAGGAGTCGTAGGTATTGGCGATAGGTGACCCATGTTTCAGACTCATAGAGGAGAACAGACAGTACGATAGCTCTGTACACACTGATTTTGGTGCTTTGCCTCAGGTGCCAAGCTTTTAAACTTTGAATTTTTAAATATATTACAACTGTACCCTCGGCTTGCTTCTGATACGATAAATAAATAAACAGTTATGGTCCCAAGACTCAAAAAAGCAGTTAGTGATAATTACAGGCATGTTTTCAAAATTCTATATGTCTCTTATCTCAAAAGCATAACTAGTTACTTTTAACAAATTGCATGCTATAAGCCGTGGGCTTTTTGTTCAAAATGCACTCTTTGTCTGTCAATCTCGTTATCCCCTCAATACTCTTTGTGCCAATCCTTTTGTCAGCTTGACACCCACAACGAAGCACACCCACAACGAAGCAGGAGGCAGCAAGAGGAGGCACAGCATGAGCCAGCACTTGAACCATGTGATCCGCTTCCTCTACTCTTAAGTGAGGCCACGGAATAACATTATGCCTCATTAAATTTCCAATGGCAAAATGTCATTGTGGCTTAATTTACTGGGGAAAGAAATAAGTTGCAAGCAACTAGTTTTTATTAATAAGATTTTAATTTAATGAGTTTTTCCTCATCTGGATGGGAACATCTAACTCGATCTGCTTTGGCTTGGGTTAATGCCTCCCTGTGCAAGGCTGCCTCCTGACACAAGTGTGCAACCTATAGCCAGACGGTCAGCTGCCCCTGTCCCATAAGCATGTGCTTATAATTTCCATGTCCTTCCTATCTGATTTGGGGTATCAGCCTTTCTGAAAATAGGTTGGCAGTACACCATGTCTCCTTTTGCTCAAGCAAGCGATGCAAGTGTACTTGTGGCCCTTTCATGCTCCACCAGAGCACCACATCTGCATTACCCGAAGGAATCACTAAACAGGGAAGTTCAAACAAATACAGCCAACCCTCCACTTTCCCTGAAGTTAGGGGCACAGGGCCCCGGTGGAAGTGGAAAACCACGCATCAAAACAAAACATATAATAATAATAATAACAACAACAACAACAATACTGTGTTTTATGATCTACTGATTCATCGCCTTGCTACATCTGGAGTCCGAGGCTCAGCCCTCAAGTGGTTTGGCTCTTTCCTTAGAGACCAAAGGCAACGATTGGAGTGGATGAGCCAAGCCTCTGGGGAGTCCCCCCTCCACTGTGGAGCGCCTCAGGGTGCCATCCTCTCTCCGGTATTGTTTAACATCTATGTTCAGTCATTTGCTAGACTGCTGCGGAGCTTTGGTTTGGAGTGCTATCAATATGCAGATGACACCCAGCTACTCCTACACCTTGAGCCTGAGGCAACGTCAATTCCTGAACAATTCTCCATGTGCCTAGAGGCTATGACGTGCTGGCTACGTGCAAGTAGATTGCGTGTGCAAGGGTGACACACCTTGCGCCAAGAACAATAACACAGACACAAGTGGTTGGATGAAAATGGCCACAACTAATTTATTGAAAACAGGAACAAAGGGTTGGCGGCCACGCAAGGGGCCTTGATCAGGGTGGGACAGCCCCCACGAATGTCCAAAGGCGTTTGCAAGCCTGAGGTGCGAGCGGCCCAATGCCTGTCCACAGAAACTCGGCACTCCAGGGGCCCTGGGCGTTATCCCCCCTTACAACCAAGGGGCGATAAGCCAGCCTGATCCAGGGCGCATGCCACACGCCAAACACAGAGTTGTGACAAAGAACATAAAAACGCATAACCATGAACAGAGCAACAATTAAGTGCAGAAAACAAAAAAGACACTAACAAGCAATGCAAAACGTGGGAGGAAAAACAGGACTGACTCCGCATGTGGCCAGGCGGTCCCGGGCAGCCTTAAGTAAGATGCCCGGACGAAAGTGCAGGCCGGCCGGAAACAGGGAGCCGGCAGGGCGGGGCCAGCCCCCTCATTGGCCGGCCGGCGTTGGTGGCGGGAAGGCTTCCCGCCATCCCTAGGGGCTTCTGGGGAGAAGAAGCCCCCTTAACAAAACAAAGATGGCGGGAGGGCAACGCTGCCCCACAACCCGCTCGACCAGTAAGTCGGCCAAGCCCATTAAAAGTAAATCCAGCAAAGATTGAAATTCTATGGCCCGGAAGACCAGTAGAATTGACTCGGCCATTGCCCACCTTCGATGGGGAGCCTTTGGCTCCATCACCCACCGTCAGGAGCCTTGGAGTTGTGCTGGACGCATCACTGGCAATGGAGGCCCAGATCACAAATGTAACTAAACAAGCTTTCTTCCATCTCCGCCAGGCAAAGAAGCTATGAGCATCCTGCCTTCTAGCCGAGGCTCTGGCAACAGTGATCCATGCAACCGTCACCACAAGATTGGATTACTGCAATGCATTGTATATCGGCCTCCCTCTGTCGACGACTAGGAAGGTTCGGGTTGTGCAAAATGCAGCGGCCAGACTTCTCTCAGGAACATCCATGAGATCCCACATAACACCGACCCTTCAGAGCCTACACTGGCTGCCAGTTGCACACAGGATCTCTTACAAAGTACTGGTACTGACATTTAAAGCTTTGCACGGACAGGGACCTCTTTACCTTGGGGGCCACCTTTTCCCTTACCAGCATCAACGGTCTCCACGTCCCACTCAAGAAAATCTCTTCTCCACACCAGGACCCAGAGAGGTGCGACTGGAATCCACAAGATGTAGGGCTTTCTCAACCTCTGCCCCAATCCTGTGGAACTCACTGCCACCACGCGTCAGAGCCTTAACGGACATTCGCTTCTTGATGCAAGCTCCCCAAACCTGGCTTTTTAGAAATGCTTTTAACCTGTACATTTTAACTGATATGGTATTGTTTGTTGTTGCTGTGCTGCAAGTCGCTCAGAGCACCTCAGTGGAGGGTGACTAATCAAGTCATAAAGATAATGGTGATGATATTTATATTCTACCCTTCTCCCCGAAGGGACTCAGAGCAGATTACAGTATATATACAGGGCCGGACTAAGGTAATTTAAAATCGTAAGTGAACCTTATTTTGGCGCCCCCTCGCTCTCCAGCCTCGTGAAGGGTGTGCGCATGCGCCGGAGTGTGCATGCGCAGAGCCAGCTAGTTTCGTGCATGCGCTGTTGCCGTGGGATGGGCCCAGTTGCCTGGGGTCAGTGGTTGCCCTATGTGGGGGTGAGGGGGAGGAACGTTGGGTGGACGGAGAAATTCAACATGAAACTGCAACTGTACAGACGCGCAAAATGTTTTTGAAGTTCCTCTGGACAGGATGACTTCCTGTTGAGCAAAGCGGAGAGACCACTGATGCATTTCCCCTTGATGAGCATCTCTTAATGGCCCCCTTGATCTCCACTGCCATCTCCACATGATGCTGATTGCAGGGGAAACTTCCGTCATAGCTGGCTTTCATTTTCCCCTCTTTCTTTCTTTCTTTCTTTCTTTCTTTCTTTCTTTCTTTCTTTCTTTCTTTTTCTTTTCTCCCCTTAGCTAGAAAACAATAAATGAGAAAGAGACCTGAGTAGCTGTAACTCTCCTTTGCCACCAAATCAAAGGTTGGATCGGAGCTTGGAACAGTTTTGTTTTAGAATATAATTCCCAGTATTTACCAGTGATGGCACTAATTGGAGGATTGTGGGAGTTTCTGTTCAAAAAGTAACTTTTCCAAGCTTTGGATGAGATTTACATTTTGTCAGCCATATTCCTTAATTGACCATGATGTTCAGTAGATCCCATTGAGTGCGATGAATGGGGCTGTGGTGGTGCAATGGGTTAAACCGCCGAGCTGCTGAACTCGCTGACCTGAAGGTTGGTGGTTTGAATCCACAGGACGGGGTGAGCTCCTGCTATTAGCCCCTGTTTCTGCCAACCTAGCAGTTCAAAAACATGGAAGTGTGAGTAGATCAATAGGCACTGCCTCAGCGGGAAGATAATGACACTCCATGCCGGCCACAAGACCTCGGAGGTGTCTATGGACAATGCAGGCTCTTTGGCTTAGAAATGGAGATGAGCACCTTCCCCCAGAGCCGGAAGGGGAAGCTTTTACCTTTATCTGTCTTTTGCATTGAATGTTTGCCTTGTATTTGTGTATTTATTTATTTATTTACATCATTTATATTCTGCCCTTCTCACCCCGCAGGGGACTCAGGGCGGATCACAATGCACATATACAGGCAAACATTCAATGCCCTTTGACATACAAACATGTAAGACAAAACACTCAGAGGCAATTTAACATTTCAGCTTCTGGCCACCAGGGGGAGCTGTCGCACTCCACTCCTTTTGCACACTTCCTGGAAATTTATGGCCTCGTAAATTAGTTAAATTAGCCTCCCCACAATGTGGTACCTAAATTTCCTACTTGACAGATGCAACTGTCTTTTGTGTTGCAAAGGTCAACAACGAGCTACACAAATGCTCGAGCGCTCACCCCAACCCGGGCAGGCCTCGAACTCATGCTGGAATCCACCCTGAGTCCCCTCAGGGATATAGGGTGGAAAACAAATATATTATTATTATCGACATTGTCATCATCTGAAAAATGGCATCCCAAGTGGCACAGCCTTCTTGCCAATTGAGTTTTGCAGTTGTTTCAAAGTGAATGTTTACTGCTTCAGAAGCAGTTGTTTGGAAGGAGTTTTAAAGCCCTTTTACAACAAAACAAAACTTTGCCCGATGCTACCAATGTGTCTGTTTCAGTTCTTTTTCCCCCAAAGTGAGCTCCTTGCTGGCTACCTGATTCTTCCATCTATTATATTATTTGTGTCACGATGCAAGGACTCGGCCGGCCCCTTAATCACACACACAGAGACGGTAATCAGCTAACTATTTATTGAGTAATAAAGAACAGATCAAAAGGTAATTGTCCATCAAAATATAGAAAAGTCAATCCAAAATAGGGTATGCGTAGTATAGTCCAAAAGCAGGGTCTTTGCAATAGTAAAGTCCAAAGGCAAAGGTCTTGGCAAAGGCTTGGCAAAAGGCTCCGCAAAGCAAAGCAGATCAAGGAACAAAGCAAGGTTCAAACAGGGCCCAAGAAAACTTCTTGGCAAGGCACGAGCCGGCAACTTGGCTCCGTGATCCTTCGCTCGCTACACTTCACTTAGATTAGAAGTGGCCGAGGTACTGAGGATCCTTCCCCACTGATCCTATACTTAAACCCCGGGGCGAGGCCCCCGACGCTCTAGGCTTTGGCGGTAATCTGTGCTACGGGATCTAGCACTTCTCTGACGCTCTAGACTGCGGTGCCAATCCCTCCTACTGGACTCGATGCTCCGTTTCCTATCAAAGCTTCGTCCTTGCCTCCCAGCACCTGCCTCGCTATCTTCATGAGAGTCGAACTCCCTTTCAGCTTCCATGGCCTCATCGCCCATGTTTTCCCAAATTCGCTCCTGAGATCCGTACCCCCCTGGGTTCTCATAACATTCATCGCTATCAGCACTTTCTGCATCAGCCTGACCTTCCCATTCTTCATAGGCATCCGGCCATCCCTCATCCCAAGCCAGGCTCTCTGTGGGAGAGGAAGGCCCAGCTAACTCGTTAACCCCTTCCTCCATTTCCTCCTCAGCTGCAGCTGGCTCTAATGCAAGTGGGACCCCCGGTGCTGCCCCCTGCCCCCCAGGCACGAAAGAGACCTGGGTTGCTACAATTTGTGGTATTTTATAGGCTTTCACATACTTCAATAAAGCCTTGTAATATGGGTTTTATTATGCAGTATACCTTTTTTTCTTTCCTCAATAAGGAACAGAGCTGCTGGGCAAATGACCTAAAGCAAACGAAAGAAAACCTGGCAAGATTGGACTCTGGGAGTGTTCTGGTTCACAGCTCTGCCATAGAATGCAGTTATACTTTGGTTGTATTGGTTTTCATTGAATTGGTTTTCATTTTGTTGAACTGGTTTTACATAGTTTTAAGTTCTTTAAAACAGTTATCTGTGGCCCCCCGACTCTGGAATTCCTCGCCCAGAGAGATTAGGAAAGCCCCACTATGGAGACCGTCAAAAGCACCTGAAACCTGGCTTTTCCGCGCTGTGCCTTCCGAGAGTAGTTATTTAAGTTTTACCAATGCCCCCGTTCTTGGCGTCCATCCCCCCTCCCCATAAAGGATGCCCCCGTAAAGGATGCTATTCTGCTTATCTCACCCTGAGTTTTTAACACTGCGGCCTGCCCTATCTATGTTATTGTAATTGTTGTCTGGGCTTGGCCTCATGTGAGCCGCCCCGAGTCCCCATTGGGGAGATGGGGGCGAGGTACAAATAAAGTTTATTATTATTGTTATTATTATTATTATTTACATCATTTATATTCCACCCTTCTCACCCCGCAGGGGACTCAGGGCAGATCACAATGCACATTTACAGGCAAACATTCAATGCCATTTCACATACAACATACAGTATAAGACAGACACATAGGAAATTTAACATTCCAGTTTCTGGCCACCAGGAGGAGCTGTTACATTCCTTCACTCCTTTTGTGTGTGTTTCCTGGATATTTTATGGCCTCGTAAATCAGTTAAATTAATCCTCTCCACTCAAGTGTTACCTAAATTTCCTATTTGACAGATGCAACTGTCTTTCAGGGTGCAAAGGCCGACAACAAGCTACACAATTGGTTGAGCGCTCACCCCGACCCGGGCAGGCCTCGAACTCATGACCTTCTGGTCAGTAGAGATCTTATGCAGCTGACACCCAGTCTGCTATGCCACATTCCATTATTATTATTATTTTGTGACCACAGTGCCTCATATTTTACCAATAAAGGGCTCTTCCAAAATAGTTTCATGAGGCAAGAGTGCCCCACATCACATCCAAAGACTCTCTCTTTTTTCTGGCAGGATCAAGCATCCCAACATCGTGGCTCTGGATGACATCTACGAGAGCGGGGGACACCTCTACCTCATCATGCAGCTGTAAGTAGAGGGTGGGGAAGGGGAGGGACGGGGACAAGAGTGTGGCATCCTCTGGCTTTCTTTGCATGCCTTGAAGCCAATCTTGGTCAGGGTTGTTGTTGTGAGTTTTGGGCTGTTTGGCCATGTTCCAGTAGCATTCTCTCCTGCTGTTTTGCCTGCATCTGTGGCTGGCATATTCAGAAGTTCTGTTGGCAGTGAAGCAAGTGGAGTGTACGTATATATACCTAAGGAGAAAGCACCCTTGTCTGTTTATTTATTTATTTATTTATTCGACTTATTAGTCGCCCTTTCCCGAGGGCTCAGGGCGACTCACACTGTAAGTCATAGAACAGTAAAATTGAAGTAAAACAAACACACTAAAATTACCATCACCAGCACACAAGCCTGGTGTGGGGGCAGTTGTATACATAAGCCTAAGCACCGAACGCCTGGGTGAAGAGGGAGGGTCTTGCAGGCCCTGCGAAATGTTAGCAGATCGGCCTGCGCTCGGACTGTGGGGGTAGAGCATTCCACAGCACCGGCGCGGCGGCACTGAATGCCCTCCTCAGCGTTGAGGACAGATGAACGGATCGCCGACTAGGCACCACCAGGCCATGAAAGTCTTTGAAAATAATCTGGATCTAGGGTTCCCATATGTCCCTTATTCTAAGGGACGTCCCTTATTTTGGCCCTAAAATTTGTGTCCCTTATTTTCAGGCCCTGTCCCTTATTTTTGACTAGCAGGACAGGACTGGGCGGGTTGACCAGAGGAAGGTGTGTGCTGTGGTTTCCACGGCAATGCCTGCCCGGGGATTCCAACTGGCAGGGCAGCCTGCGTCCCCGTTGGAAGGAAGAGGCGATACGGGACTTTTTCAAAGTACAGTAGACTAATTAACCGTTACCTAAGGGGAATGTTGGATCATGTTGGATAAAGATAGTTTCTGGTTGCTTGAGAGTTAGTCTTAAAATAGGCCTAGCTGTGCATCCCAATACCATACAATGCTGTGTATCCCATACTATACTATACCATTAACTATTGACATAATAATCATGAAGATGTACTGTCTTTATAAAAATTTATGTTATGTTAATGTTTAGACAGGGCACTTTTAAAGTCAGCAAAGTCAAGTACTAAATACAGAGGGAGAAAATTTGGTAGTTCTAATAATGTTTTTTCTGCATGACAAAGCATGCAGAAACATACCATATCCTGTTAAGAGGGTATAAGTCAGTTTTTTTGGTGAGTTTCAATCATTATCTTATTCTGTTAATAAAACTATTTCTACCTAATGTTTGAGTTTCAAGTTTTTAATGAAGTGTCCCTTATTTTTTGTGAAAAATCCCGTAAATGTCCCTTATTTCTTATATCAAAAATGGCAACCCTACGGAAGGAAATGGTTAATTGTTTTCCCAGGTCTATATTGTATTTCTATTGCCCAGTGTGCATGTGTGTGTGTGTGTGAGGTGGAAGATCCCATAAGTCCTTGCAGGAGAAATGCAACCGTGCTGAGGAAAACATTTTCCTGGCTGGTTTTTGAGTACAGTACACCTCAAATGCTTCATTACAAGGCTCTTTGATGATGGGAAAATTATGTTCTGCTCTGCCTTTGGAATAGCTATTCAGTCACGGACGATGTCCCTTTGGTTGAGCGTTCTTAGGCTGTCTCTTTTCAGGGTGGGCTTCATCTGCGGTTGTCCTCCCTCTTTGCAGTGTTTCGGGTGGGGAACTCTTTGACCGGATAGTGGAGAAAGGGTTTTACACGGAGCGAGACGCCAGCAAGCTCATCCGACAGATCCTTGACGCTGTAAAATATCTCCATGACATGGGTGTGCGATCCATCGATCTCAAGGTGGGTATTCATACCTCTATAGCAGGGCTGTCCAAAGG
>JARBWK010001836.1:0-17121 GCA_030556195.1 Anolis apletophallus | reverse complement strand
GAGCACTGGGGGACTGAAACAATGTTCCCGGGACCAAACCTGGCATAATAAATTAAATCCCAAATGTAAACCCAAATGGATTTTGGGGGGAAAATATTGTGAGCGTTTCAGGAGGAGGGGGGAAGCGTGCCCCAAAGGGTTTCTGCGCAGACTCCCCCCCCAAGAAAAGCGGGGCAAAGCAAAAAAGACCCGGGGGGCCCAAAAGTGGAGAAAAAATTTCGGGGGGGGAAAAAAGGGTATTGGGGGTTTAAAAATTTCCCGGCCCCCCTGATGATCCTCAGGGCACTGTGTCACGGCACACTGGTTGGGAAACACTGAATTACATAAAAAACCCTCTGACATTAAATTTCTGTTTTTAAAAACCTTCAGAAAAAGTTGGCACTGCATTTTGAATGTAAAACTTTTTTCCCTAAAAGTTTTCCCTATTTTTTCCCCCTTTTTCCCCTGAAGAGTAACCCAACCGCTCATAAACAAATGATTAAAACCCCCCAAAAAGGGGGGTTTTTTACAAAAGACCAGCCAAGCAGCTCTCTCTGCATTCTGAATAAAAATCCAAGCTAAATGTTGCCCAATTTCAAAAATGCCGGGATCTTTACTTTTTTTAGTTTTTTTTAAAAAGGCGGTGCACTACCCAAGGGGAAAAAACAGGAATCTGAGGTGAAGCTCGGGCAATCGGGGAAAAAATTTTTTCACTGCACAGAATAGAGATCATCCCCCCCCCAAAACCTGTCTGAACATGGGAAACAATTTAATTTTTGGTTTTGTTTCTTGATTAAATTCATATTTTACATTTCTCCTGGGATGGAAAAAAATTGAAAAAAAATAAAAAGAAAAAAAAATTACAAAATTATTTAAAAATAATTTAGATCTCTGTAAAAATTTAAAAACAATAAAAATACATCCAAAATTACCCTTGGTTTCCCTACCTGGGGAATAATATTTTTTCCTCTAGGAATTTTTTTGGGGCCCCCAAGAAAATTAAATTCTTTTTTTGAAGTTACCATAAAATCATGTTGGGGACCTCTCGGGAAATTTTTCCCAGGTCACCCAAGGCAATAGGGGAACTCCTGATAAATTATTTTCAAATAGGGTTTGCTATTTCCCCAGTATTTTTTGGAATTATTCCATGCAGATGTGAAGGTCATATTGTACCCCCCTGCACAAAACCCCTTTTCAACTCCAAAATTTAAAAATGAAGACCCCAACAAATAAGCCCCCTTTTCAGCCATCAAAAAAAACCAAAGAGGGGATCCAAACCAGCCTCGATAACGGAAAAAATTTTCGTCCTAAAACCCGTAAGCCTGAATTAGACTTTTGTCCGCCCCAAAATTTTAAAAAAGTTATTTTAATTATGTTGTTTTTAAAAACCCGTCAAAAAAAAGTCTTTTTTTCCCCTGCCTTAGGAGGAGGACACAGGGTCCCGGAAAAAAAAAAGGTCTGTATGCCACCTTCAGCAAATTGGCAGAAAGTTGAAATACAAATTTAACTTAAAGCAACAAATGAAGTTTTCATTCTATTGAGGCTTTTTAAAAAGGGAATGCAAAAACTTTTCTTTCTGAAAATTTTCCACATGCAAATAAATTCATTCATGGATTAACAGGAAATTTCCCCTTGGTTTTTCAACTGTGTAATAGACAGCCGGGGGAAAACGCCCCCTAGATCAGGGGGGCTCCACCTTTTTTCAAACTACTTTAAAAAAACCAAGTCAAAATGATCTTCCTACCCCCAAAAAATGTGAAACATATAACACAATGTCTGGGGGTTGGGGAAAAAGGGTTTTTTGGGGCCCCCTGCCTTTCAATCGGGGGAAAGCAGAAAAAAATTTGGGGGGTTTTTTCTGTTGGGAAAAAGGGTTTTTATAAGGGGGGCCCCCCAAAATCCTATTTTTCAGTTTTTACACAAAACCCCCTTTTTTTTTCCCCCAAATTGCTGCCAAAATTTTTGGGGGCAAGACCCTTTTTTGGGCCGGAAAAAATGAACCCTTTGGTCACCCCCCCCATCGGCACGGGGGTTTTTCTCTTTAATTTTAGAATAAAAAAGGTTTCCCGTACCTTCATGCCCGCCTTGAAAAACCGTTTGGGGAAACGGACCTGTTATGGGCCCCTTTGGGGGGCCCCGCATTTTTGGGGGGGGAAAACTGGACCTTTTTTAGCATTTCTTTAGGGGAAAAACCCCTTTTTTTCCCCTTCCCAAAACTCCCCTGGGGGCCTTTTCCCCCCCTTCCTGTCTTCACACCCCCCGGTTTTTCTATCCCTTTATTTCCTTTTGGGGGCAAAAATCCCCGCCCCCCCTGGTTTGGCTGGGTTGGGGCCCCCAAAAAGGGAAATTCAACTCCGTATTATTTTTGGGAAAAAGCGGTGGGGGGGAATGTGTGTGTCCCCCCATATTTTTGATGGGCCTATTTTGATTTTTGGTTCTTTTTAAAAATGACTAATATAATATTTTAAAAATTTTTTGCTAAAAAATTTTTTTTATTTTTTTGTTTAATTAATTTTCTTTTTAAAAATTTTTTACACAAGTGTGGGGTTTCCCCCCCTTTGGGGTTTCCAGCTTTTTTAAAAAAAAACCCCAAAAAGGGGGGGAAAAAAAAGTCAAATTTGGGGGGGGTTCAAAAAGGGGGTCAACGGAAAGACTGTTTTTTCAGGATATCAAAAAAATTTTTATGAAGAAACCCATTTGGGGGGTTTTGCCTTCAAAAGGGGAGTCTGTAGACAGAAAATCCAATTATTATTTTTTACCTAGTTCGTGTCCCTTGCTTTACTCCCCAGGGTGCGAGCTGAGCATTGCCCCCCAGATGCTGAGAAAGGAAAAGCTTTGCCTTTGTTTGTGTATTGTATGCTGTTCACTGTATAAAAAAAAAAGGCATTGAATGTTTGCCTATATATGTATAGTACTGTAATCCGCCTGAGTCCCTCAGGGAGATAGAGCGAAATATAAAGTGTATTATTATTATTTACCCAAGTTGCATCCCTAGGTGTTATTGAATGACAACTTTCATCAAATTTGATTAACCACTATGGGAATAATGGGAATTGCAAAGCTTTTAAAACCAACGCTCGATTCTTGGCAACAGACCACAGCTAGAAAGTGATGATTCACATGCAGCAGCTGCTTTTCAATTCAGGTTTTTGCTGACTGTGCCAGCATTTAAAGCATTTGGTCACAGTTACCCTGCTAAAGGCATTAGGAAATTTTAGAGATTACCCTGAAAGACCCAAATATCTCATGTCACTTCATTGGAAAAATGAAAGACTATACATTAAGCATGAACAAGAAACTCATGAAGTAATGAGGCATATTACCATCCAGTTGTCTCAATTTGGCAGACAGTTGATTAATCCGCCGTCATCCCATTTTTTTCCATTTCTCTTTTTTTTCCCCTTGGCCCTCAGCCTACTTCAACTGCTGAAAAATTAGTTTTATTTATTTATTTATTTGTCACGTTTCTATACCACCCCTCTCAGCCCGAAGGCGACTCAGACGGTTTATTAGGCAGCCTGCCTCAATACAACACAGCAACAAGTCAACAAGTCAACCCCCCAGAAAAAAATATAATAACAATTTAACAATTAAAAACATACAATTGCAGCCTCAGCGTCATGTTGTAACCGTTTCCATCGTGATCGTCAAGCCATTCCATATATTCCTCATTAAGCCTTATATTTCATCAGCAAATGCCTGCTCAAATAGCCAGGTCTTGACTTTCTGGCGAAATGTCAGGAGTGGGGAGGGCCGAATCTGATGTCTTCTTTAGGGAGTGGTACCAAAGCCGAGGGAGCCACCACCCTTGTCTCTCGTCCCGCCCCAGCTTCTGCGAAGAAGGCGGGACCGGAGAGCAGGGCCTCTCCAGATGATCTTAAACATCTCTCGATGGTTCATAGGAGAGATGCTCGACAGGTGTTGGACCCAACCGCTTAGGGCTTTAAAGGCTAAAGCCAATATGTGCATAAGTAGCTTGTGCCCAATTAACTCTACAGGAGAGAGGTAAATTCGCAGCCCGAATTACTGCAACTTCCTTCTTCCCTATTTGCAATCTTAACCAACCAGATTCAACTTGGTTGCATATGTCACGAATTTAATCTATGAAATTTTAGGTATGGGAGAAAGGAGAACAAGTCTATGAGCGGCTCAAATTGCTGGGCATGTTTAGCCTGGAGAATACTGAGAGGAGACATGGTAGCCATGTATAACTATGTGGTGAGGAGGGAGCTTGTTTTCTTGCTGCCCTTGAGACTAGGATGGAACAATGGCTTCAAACCTGATGTGAAAGGAGATTTCACTGAACATTAGGAAGAACTCCTCATGTCTGTGAGCTGTTCATCAGTAGAATTCTCTGCCTTGAGTGTGGTGGATTTGAGGCTTTAAAGCAGAGGCTGATAGCCATATGTCAGGGGTGTTTTGATTTCTCCTGCTTCTTGGTTGACTGAGGCTCCACGAGTCTCTTCCAACTCTATGATTCTATGGGAATAGGGCCATGTAGCCCTCAACATGCCATCTGCTCCACCTCCAAGCTTCCCATATTGAGCAGAAAGATTAGCTGAATGCTGACAGAGAGCTCTCTGCAATCATCATAAAACCAGCTTAAAGGCACTTCTCAACTGCAAGAAAACACACTGCTCCAAGCGCCCCTCTTCAGACATTCCTATCCACGCAGAAAGGTTAGATATGAATAAGGGCAAACAGTAGTGGACAATGGGATGATGAGCAATTGCCAGGGGTTTAGGAAATGGAAAGATACTGAAAGTACAAGGAAAAATGTAACAACCTGCAAAACATTTTGCTTTTTGGTGTTCATGGTACATCAGGTCGCTTGTCAAACTGTGATGACACCATGATATTCATAGGGCTTTCTCAGGCAAGAAATACTCTGGATCGGTGTGGTTTTCCCAGTTCCTTTCTTTAAAATACAGCCTGCAGCCTTTAGTATTCATTGAATGTCTCCCATCCAAATATTACCCAAAGCACCACAATTCTGGGCACAACAATTCTATTTATTTATTTATTTATTTATTTATTTATTTATTATTCGAATTTGTCTACCACTCCCAGTGGCTCGGGCGGCTCACACATAATACAAAAAATACAGTTAAAAACATCTCAATTAAAATGTCCACATTAAATCACTTCAATAAAAGCAGAACAATACAAGGTGGCACAGCAAAGATAACCAGGCCCCGAAAGCCTGCCGGTAATAAAGTCTTGCAGGCTTTCCTCGAAACGATAGAAGGCTCTGGAGGCCATGAATATCAGAGGGCAGCGTGATGAATCCGAGCTTTATGATCGAAAAGCTCCCTTCGGCGGGTTGCAGTCAAATGGTACATCTTATGACTTGGAACAACCAGGGAGGTTTGCTCTTCGAACGGTCTGGTGGGACAATATGATAAGGCGGTCCCTTAAGTACACTGGCCCCAGACCATTTAAGGCCTTAAAAGTCAAAACTAATACTTTGAAGGTAATCCGCATTCTACAGGAAGCCAGTGCAGTTCGCATAACGGCGGATGTGACAGCTCATCGGGCTTCTCGCAAAGAGTCAAGCTGCACAAGGCACTAGCTTAAGTTTCCGGATCACCAACAAAGGAAGCTGCCAACAAAGAGCATTACAGTAGCTCAACCTCAAGATGACTGTAGTTGGACCACTGCATAGATCATGCCGAGACAGGTAGCGGGCCAGCTTCCTCACCTGGTGAAGTTGGAAGAACGCTGGCTCTACTGACGGAGACATGAGACTCCATCACAGCAGGCTCCAAAGTAACCCCAAGGCCCTTACAGATGACAACGATTACAGTGTCATGCCATCCAGCTGAACACCACCGCCTCGGCAAGCAACCAAGCCACAGGATCTCCGTCTTTGCCGGATTCAGCAATTGAAGGAATATTGACAAATTGTATCAAGGAGGGCAATGAAAAACGATCCAAGGAGACCATGCCCTATGAGGAGTGTCTTAAAATACCTGGAGGATGTGTGGCCTACAGAAGAGAAGGTTGAGAGGAGACATGATAGCCACATTGGAAATATTTGAAAAGATGTAATGAAGGAAGAGGAGCAGTTTTCTCACGTCTCTGAGACTAGGACTCAGAGCAATGGGTTCAAATTATAGGAAAGTATATTCCAAATTCGAACATTAGAAAAATTTCATAACTGTAAGAGCTGTTCAGCAGTGGAACTCTCTGCCTTGGAGTCAGGCATGTAGCCAGGGGACCAGTTTCAGCCCCCCGGAAATTCTCAGGTGGTCCGCGAAAAGGTCTTACTGGTACATTATTGAAACCGTTATGTTTATTCATATCATGATCTGATCGCATGCTCATTATATATCCCCAATATTAATGGGGTTATTGGGATAACAATAAAAGGCTTGCTAGGGCAGGCTCAGGCCCCAGCCCCGAACCAAACTCAGCCCCTGAATCAAAAATCCTGGCTACGGCCCCAAGCTTGAGCAGGAAGCTCCTTCCTTGAGGCTTTTAAACAGAGCTGATGGCCATCTGTCGGGGTGCTTGATTGTGCTTTTTCCCAAGGCAGGTTGGATTAGCGGCTCCATGTGGTCTCTTCCAACTCTATTATTCTATGATTAAATGATCCTAACCCTGTTTTAGCTTCAAGATTGGGTGGAATTTAGTTCCTTCAGAGTATTTAGAAGATCCATTTTGCTCCAAAAATTCCTTAAATCAGAGCGAGTGGCTTAAAAATGTCAATGAACCATTAAGAGTTCTCCCTCCTTAGCTATCTCTTTCATGAATATGGGCATGACCTGCTTTCCAAATAAATGCAAGAGATAGCTAAGAGGGAGAACTCTTAATGGTTCATTGACATTTTTTAAAAAGCCACTGCCTCTGATTTAAGAATTTTTGGAGCAAAATGGATGGCCTAAATACTCTGAAGGAACTAAATTCCACCCAATCTTATTAAATAGGGTTAGGATCATTTAATCATAGAATAATAGAGTTGAAGAGACCACATGGGCCATCTAATCCAACCCCTGCCTTGGTGAGGCACAATCAAGCACCCCCGACAGATGGCCATCCAGCCTCTGTTTAAAAGCCTCAAAGGAAGGAGCTTCCACTACACTCCAAGCAGGGCCGTAGCCAGATTTTGATTCAGGGGGCTGAGTTTGGCTGGGGCTGACTGGGTGGAAGAGGGTCTACCCTAGCAAAAGTGTTGTATTGTTATCCCAATAACCCCATTAATGGGGGAAATAATGAGCATGGTGATCAGATCATGATATGAATAAACATAACAGTTTCAATAATGTACCAGTAAGGCCTTTTCGCGGACCACCCTGAGAATTTCGGGGCTGAAGCCCCCTTAGTCCCCCCTGGCTACATGCCTGACTCCAAGGCAGAGAGTTCCACTGCTGAACAGCTCTTACAGTTATGAAATTTTTTCTAATGTTCAGGTGGAATATACTTTCCTATAATTTGAACCCATTGCTCTGAGTCTCCAGTCTCCAGGGCAGCAGAAAACAACCATGCTCCCTCTTCCTTATTACATCTTTTCAAATATTTCAATGTGGCTATCATGTCTCCCTCTCAACCTTTCTTTCTGTAGGCCACACATCCTCAGGTATTTAAGACACTCTCATAGGGCATGGTCTCCAGACCTGATCGCTTTCATTGCCCTCCTTGATACAATTTGTCAATATTCCCCTTCAATTGTGAATCCGCAAAGACGGAGATCTGTGGCTTTGGTTGCCCGGGCGGTGGGATGTTCAGCTTCCAACCCTGATGGCATGACACTAAGGTCCGTTGTCATCTGTAAAGGGTCTCTTGGGGTTACTTTAGACCCCGCTGTCGGAGTCTCATGTCTCCACCGTCAGTAGAGTGGCGTTTCTTCTCCAACTTCACCAGGTGAGGAAGCTGGCCCGCTACCTGTCTCGGCATGATCTAGCCACGGTGGTCCAAGCAGTCATCTTGAGGTTAGACTACTGTAATGCTCTTCACATTGGCCTTCCTTGTTGGTGATCCGAAACTTGCTAGTGCAGAACGCTGCAGCTTGACTCTTTGCCGAAGCCCCGATGAGCTGTCACATCACGCCGATCTTATGCGAACTGCACTGGCTTCCCTGTAGAATGCCGGGATTACTCAAAGTGTTAGTTTTGACTTTTAAGGCCTTAAATGGTCTGGGGCCAGTGTACTTAAGGGACCGCCTTATCCCATATTGTCCCACCAGATCCTTACGTTCGAAGAGCAAACCTCCTGGTTGTTCCAGTCATAAGATGTACCATTTGACTGCAACCCGCCGAAGGGCTTTTTCGATCATAGCTCCAGTTCTCTGAATGCGTCGTCCTCTGATATTCATGGCCTCCAGAGCCTTCTATCGTTTCCCGAAAGCCTGCAAGACTTTTATTGTTTCGCAGGCTTTCGGGCCTGAATAGTTGTGGTCCCACATCTTGCTGTTAACGCCACCTTGTATTGTTCTGCTTTTATTGAAGTGATTTTAATGTGGACATTTTAATTGGAGATGTTTTTAACTGTATTTTGTATTATGTGTGAGTCGCCGAGCCACTGGGAGTGGTGGCTAATAAATCTCAATAAATAAATAAATAAATAAATAAATAAATAAATAAATAAATTGTTGTGCCCAGAATTGTGGTGCCCAGGTTAATATTTGATGGGAGACATTCAAATGAATACTAAAGGCTGCAGGCTGTATTTTAAAGAAAGGAACTGGGAAAACCACACCGGATCAGAGTATTTTTGCCTGAGAAAGCTCCTATGAATATCATGGTGTCATCACAGTTTGACAAGCGACCTGATGTTACCCATGAACACCAAAAAGCAAAATGTTTTGCCAATTTGCAAGGTTGTTACATTTTTTCCTTATACTTTCCGGAAGTATCTTTCCATTTTATGAATGGATCTAAAACCCTGGCTCTAAATTGCTCCTCATCTCATCCCATTGTCCACTACTGTTTTGCTCCTTTGGCCATATCTAACCTTCTGCATTGATAGAATGTCTGAAGAGGGCGCTGGGCAGATTGTGCTTTCTTGCAGCTGAGAAGTGCCTTAAGCTGGTTTTATGATTGCAGAGAGCTCTCTGTCAGCATTCAGCCAATCTTTCTGCTCAATATAGAAGCTTTTGGAGGTGGAGCAGATGGCATGTTGAGGGGCTACATGGCCCTATTCCCATAGAATCATAGAGTTGAAGAGACCTCGTGGGCCATCCAGTCCAACCCCTGCCAAGAAGCAGGGAAAATCAAACACCTGACATATGGCTATCCAGCCTCTGCTTTAAAGCCTCGAAAAACGGAGTCTCCACCACACTCCAAGGCAGAGAATTTACTGATGAACAGCTCTCACAGACATGAAGTTCTTCCTAATGTTCAGGTGAAATCTCCTTCCTGTAGTTTGAAGCCATTGCACTCAAGCATCCTAGTCTCATGGGCAGCAGAAAAACAAGCTTGCTCCCTCCCTCCCTTTGACTTCACATATACATGGCTACCATGTCTCCTCCTCAGTATTCCTCCAGGCTCAACATGCCCAGCAATTTGAGCCGCTCCCTCATAGGGCTTGTTCTCCCTTCTCCCATACCATTCAAAATTTCATAGATTAAATTCGTGACATATGCAACCAAGTTGAATCTGGTTGGTTAAGATTGCAAAATAGGGAAGAAAGGAGAAGTTGCAGTAATTCGGAGCTGCCCGAATTTACCTCTCTCCTGTAGAGTTAATTGGGCACAAGCTACTTATGCACATAAGTGGCTTTAGCCTTTAAAGCCCTAAACGGTTCGGGTCCAACTTACCTGTCCGAACGCATCTCTCCCTATGAACCATCGAGATGTTTAAGATCATCTGAGAGGCTCCTGCTCGGTCCCGCCTTCTCGCAGGCGTGACTGGGCGGGACGAGAGACAGGGCCTTTTCAGTGGTGGCTCCTCGGCTTTGGAACGCTCCTCCCTAAAGACATCAGATCGGCCCCTCCCTCCTGACATTTCGCAAGAAAGTCAAGACCTGGCTATTTGAGCAGGCATTTGCTGATGAAATATAAGGCTTAATGAGATATATGGAATGACGACGATGCGATGGAAACTGATTTCAACATGACGCTGAGGCTGCAATTGTATGTTTTTAATTGTTAAATTGTTATTATATTTTTTTTTCTGGGGGGGGGTTGACTTGTTGACTTGTTGCTGTGTTGTATTGAGGGCCGAGACTGCCTGTGTAAACCGTCCTGAGTCGCCTTCGGGCTGAGAGGGGGTGGTATAGAAACGTGACAAATAAATAAATAAATAAAACTAATTTTTCAGCAGTTGAAGTAGGCTACTGAGGGCCAAGGGAAAAAAAAAGAGAAATGGAAAAAAAATGGGATGACGGCGGATTAATCAACTGTCTGCCAAATTGAGACAACTGGATGGTATGTATGCCTCATTACTTCATGAGTTTCTTGTTCATGCTTAATGCTTGAACACAGCATAGTTAACAAGTCTTTCATTTTTCCAATGAAGTGACATGAGATATTTGGGTCTTTCAGGAGGTAATCTCTAAAATTTCCTAATGCCTTTAGCAGGGTAACTGTGACCAAATGCTTTAAATGCTGGCACAGTCATAAAAAACCTGAATTGAAAAGCAGCTGCTGCATGTGAATCATCACTTTCTAGCTGTGGTCTGTTGCCAAGAATCGAACGTTGGTTTAAAAAACGAAACTTTGCAATTCCCATTATTCCCATAGTGGTTAATCAAATTTGATGAAAGTTGTCATTCAATAACACCTAGGGATGCAACTTGGGTAAATAATAATAATACACTTTATATTTCGCTCTATCTCCCCAAGGGGACTCAGAGCGGATTACAGTATATACATATATAGGCAAACATTCAATGCCTTTTTTATACAGTGAGCAACAATGACATACAATACACAAACAAAGGCAAAGCTTTTTCCTTTCCATCTCCAGCATCTGGGGTAATGCTCAGCTCGCACCCTGGGGAGTAAAACTAAAGGGCACGAACTAGGTAAAAAATAATAATTGGATTTTCTGTCTACAGACTCAAGGCCCTTTGAAGGCAAACGTAATGCTAATGTGGTCTTCGATGAAAATGAGTTTGATATCCCTGATCTAGGCAGTCTTTCCTGAAGTTTGATCTTCCACATGTGTTGAACTTCTCCCACGGGGGGGGGGGCTGGGATATTTGTAATCCAAAGGTAAATCAAGGGATAGATACATCAGTGGCGGTGTGAAGACAGGAATCCAAGGGAAGGTGTCCACGGGAGTTGGTTGAAGAGGAAAAAAAGTGTTGTTTCCTCAATGCAAATGCTCGTAAGGTCTCAGATGCCAACGGTAAACGAATGCTGGTGATCCCAAGGCCATAACAGGTCCGTTTCTCCCAAACTGGGTTTTTTTCAAGGCGTGGCATGAATGGTACTGGAAACCAACTTCATTCTAAGTAGTACCAAGAGCATAACCCCGTGCCGTATAGGAGGGGTGACAGAATCATTTTTTTTAGTGATGGTCACTCCTTGTAGGCGTCTTGTAGCCAAATTTGGCAGCAATTTGTCCAGTAGTAAGAAATCAGTTTGTGTGTGTCAACTGTAAAATAGGATGTGTGGAAGGGCCCTGGGTTATCTGAGGTCCTTTCCACACAGTTGAATAGAATCCCATGTTATCTGCTTTGAATCAGATTATATGGCAGTGTGGACTCAGAAAACCCAGTTCAAAGCAGACATTGTGTTATATGTTTCACATTTTGTAGGGGGTAGGTAGATCATTTTGACTTGGTTGTTTTATAAGTAGCTTGCATGCTAAAAAGGTGTGAGCACCCCTGATCTAGAGAGTCAAAGATTCCTCAGGCTGTCTATTACACAGTTGAGGAATAACCAAGTGGGAAAGCTCTCCGTGTTAATCCATGAATGAATTTATTTGCATGTGGAAAATTATCAGCAAAGAAAAGTTTTTGCATTACCTTTAAAATGCCTCAATAGAATGAAAACTTCATTTGTTGTTTCTTTATTAGTTAAATTTGTATTTCAACTTTCTGCCAATTTGCTGAAGGTGGCATACAGACTCTTCCCTTTTCCTTCCAGTGACCCTGTGTCACTCCTCCTAAGGCAGTGGTGAAAGAGCAGACATTTTTGTGAGCGGGCTTTTAAAAGCAACATAATTAAAATAACATTTTAAAAATTTAGGACTGGACATAAGTCTCACATTCAGGCTTATCTGGATTCAGGACGCAAATTATTCCCTGTTATCGAGGCTGGTTTGGATCCATCTTTGGTCTCTTTTTGATGGCTGAAAAAGACTTATTTGTTCACCCAGACTCTTCATTGTTAACTACGGTAGTTGCTACAGAAGTGTCGTGCATTTGAGGTGTACAATATGACCTTCACATCTGCATGGAATACATTCCAAAACATACTGTGGATAATAGCAAACCCTATTTGAATGAATAATTTCTATCAGGAGTTGCCATGGAGTTGCCTTGGATGACCTGGAAAATTCCTAGAGAGGTCCTCCAACATGATTTTATGGTAACTTCTGAAAGAAGCATATCATTGAATTTTCTTGGAGGACCAAGAAAATTCCTAGAGAGGACATATTATTCCACAGGTAGGTGAAACCAAGGGTAAAGGGGTTGTAGTGTACTGTATTTTTATTGTTTTCAAATTTTGACAGAGATCTAAATTATTTTAAGTAATTTTGTGAAGCGTGCTTGATTTTTTTTTACTTCTTGATTTTTATACATTTTGTGAGCCATCCCAGGAGAAATGTAAAATATGAATTCAATCAAGAAACAAACAAACTTAAATTGTTTCCCATGTTCAGACATGGTTGGGGCTGTATGCATCTCTATTCTGTGCAGTGAAAATTGTTTGCAGATTGCCAGAGCTTCACCTCAGATTCCTCGTTTTCCCTTGGATAGTGCACCAGCCTTTAAATAAAGCTAAAAGCTGTAAAGATCAGGCATGTGTTGAAATTGCAGCACACATTTAGCTTGGATTGTTGGCAGATTCAGAATGCAGAGTAGAGCTGCTTGGCTGGTCTTTATGTAAACCAGCTTGTGGGTTTATAATCATGTAGTTTATGAGCGGTTGGATTACTCTTCAGGAACAGGATAAATAATACGTAGAGAAGACTTTTTAGGGAAAAATGTTTCTACATTCAAAATGCAGTGCCAACTTCTTCTGAAGGATTTGTATAAATGCACAGAAATTCTAATGTCAGAGGAGTATTATTGATGTAATTCAGTGTTTCCCAACCAGTGTGCCGTGACACTAGTGTGCCGTGAGTGATCATCAGGTGTGCCATGGGAAATTGAAACCTCCAATACCCTTTCTTCCCCCTCCTGCCGAACACTTTTTCTTCTCCACTCGGGCTCCCTTCTTCCCAGCCTCGCTCTGCTCGCTTTGCCTCGCTTACTCTGGGGCGAGTCTGCGCAGTAGTGCCCTCATGGGTCACGTCTTCCTCCCCCTCCCCTCCTGAACACGCTCACAATATTTTCCTCAAACTCCATCTGTGTTCACATTTGGGCATATTAAGTATTCATGCCAGGTTTGGTCCTGATCCAACATTGTTTCAGTCCACAGTGCTCTCTGGATATAGGTGAACTACAACTCCAAAACCCAAGGTCAATGCCCACCAAACTCTTATAGTATTTTCTCTTGGTCATGAGAGTTCTGTGTGGGAAGTTTGCATCTTTCTGCCATTCCTGCCAGGATATCAATGTTGTGTTCATCGAAACAGGTCCAGGTTTCACACTGAGTGTATAAATACATTTAAAACATATTAACTATATGTATTACTGTGTTAGAGTGTCATTTTGTGTCATTTTGGTTGGTGGTGTGCCCCAGGATTTTGTAAATGTAAAATATGTGCCGCAGCTCAAAAAAGGTTGAAAAACACTGATGTAATTGTTTGGCTAATGAAAGATCTAGGTCATGGAAGAACATCTTTTGGGTATCACATTCATGTTCTGATTGCAGAAGTAGGAAGGTGGGAATGAATTTATCTTTGCCTTCATTCCAAGTCTCCGGAAATAGTTTCTGTCTCACCCAAAAATATTACAGGGAGAGAACTGAAACATTTTAACGAGGAGCTAATTATGAATTGTAGGCTGGGGGAGTCTGTGGACTGTGTTCCGAAAAGGTAACTTCTCGGAATTCTGGGAGTTGTAGGCCAAAACACCTGGGGACCCACAGGTTGAGAACCACTGATCTAGAAAGATGCTAAACAGGATGCTTGTCCTGAATTTTCAAAGAGCTGTGCAAGATGCTACAGGTATTTTAGGTCTTTAGAGTGGTCAGTTAGTGTTGAGGTGTGAAACCAAGAAGTCTTACCAAAAGCCATTTTTCACAGTTTTTCAACAGATTCCTGTTGTTATATGTGGAATGACAAAAACTCTTTTCATAATCGTTGTGGTGTGTCATGAAGCCATTGTCCTTGTTCATACCTTTGCTAATGGATTGGGATTTGTGAATATAATTAAATTCACCATTTTTTTCTTTTTAGTCTTCCTTTGTAATTTCCTTGGATCATTTATTTATATTTATTTATTTCATTTATAACCCGCCCTTCTCTACCCCCGAAGGGGAACTCAGGGTGGTTAACAAAAGGCAACAATTCAATGCCGCATATATAAGAACAAAAACAACAACACATCAGTTACAACACCAGATTAAAAACAGTTACATATCAAAACAATTACATAATCCCCGTTCCACATTTACAGGCTGTCCAGCCAATCCGCTGTCCGCCCCCACCACATTGTCATTATTCAATTGTCCATCCGCTGCTCCACATCACAAGAATCATAACTTACTAAGCAAGGATCACAACTTACTATGTTTACAAGAAGGTTGAAATGTTCTACAACTGGTTTTGTAGTATTGCTATTTCTAATATGAGAATTGTATCCATTACTCTTGCGTAGAGACCACCCTGTTTGCCAAATGTAGAGGGTAGGAGGTCAGTGTTGGCATCAATCACGTTGGAAGAAAAGCAAGTAAGGTATATCTGTTGTTGTGAGCAATGTTATTGGCTTCTGTAATATTGTTCCCGGATTAAATGTGAGGACAGAGTTGTCCTCTGGGTTTGTTCCTGTATTACCACCCATGCTATGTATTCTGTTGTAAGTAACTGGTTAAAATTTGGAGGCAGTCTGTAGGTCAATAGGTTGATTGTGTGTTTGAATAGTCTCAGCTATGGACCATAAGTGGCCATTAGGAACATTTGGTCATTTTATGTTTTTGGTCTATCTTGTAGTAAATGGTTCCTGGGCATTAATCTTGTATTAATAATAATAATACACTTTATTTATATTCCGCTCTTCTCACCGTGAAGGGGACTCAGAGTGGATTACATTACACATACGGCAGACAATCCCTGCCGCTTGACATACAATTACAATACAAGTACAATTTAGAAGGATGTTTTTTCTTCTTCTGGCTGCGTCACAGGGTGTGGTTGCTCCATCATGTCATTACGTCATTACGTCACAAGGGGTTGCTGTTGCTTCATCCTCATGATGGAGAGCCTCTGTTTCCGCATTCCACCTTCCGACAGCTGATCTTTCCTTTTTATTCAGGCGTTGTAAAGTCCTTTTTGTAAAAATCCTTCCCCGCTTAGCGGTCCCTAGTTTATCTATTCACAGCTGGGCTGTTTTCGAACTATTAGGTGAACAGTGGACAGGGCTCACAGCTGGGTGTCCAGACCAGCCCGGGAATCGAACATGCAACCTTCTGATTGCAAGCACAGCTGTTGTTACTGCTGTGCTATCTCTCCGGCCCTTCCTCCTCATCCTCCTATTGCCACCTTCCTCCTCATCTTCCTTCACCACCACCACCACCTCCTCCTGCTCCTCCTCCTCTTCTTCTTCTATTTATTTATACTCAGCTTTATCTCCCCAAAGGGGACTCAAAGTGGCTTGACATAAAAGCATTAGCACAGAATTCAAAATATACAAAAATTAAAACAGAAATGGAATTAAAACAGAATTAAACACAAATGGAATTAAAAATTCAGTTTAAAATTCATCAAAACACATTCAAAGTTAAAACTACAGCACTCCCTGACTAGATCTTAAAACACCTTCATCTTTAAAAGTCTGCCTGAATAAAAAGTTTTAAGGAAGAACAGCAGGGAGGGGGCCATTCTGACTTCCTTGGGCAGGGAATTTCAGAGTTGAGGGGCAGCCACTGAGAAGGAAGGCGTGCTCTCTTGTTCCCACCAACTGTGCTTGAGATGGAGGTGGGATCGAGAGAAGGGCCTCTCTGAAGATCTCAGAGCCTGGGTAGGTTCATACAAGGGGATGCGGTCAGCCAAATAGTCTGGACCTGAACCATCTAAGGCTTTAAAGGTCATAACCAGCACTTTAAATTGTGCCCAGTAACAGACTGGCAGCTAGTAGAGCTGCCGCCGCAAGGGAGTTGTCCACTTCCTGTAGCAACCAGGCTGCAACCAGTGAGCAACCAGGCTGCAGCTCTTTGGACCAGCTAAAGTTTCTGAGCACTTTTCAAAGTGCATTACAGTAATCCAGGCTGGATGTAACTAAGGCATGTACCATCGTGGGAGTGTGACCCCCATCCAGCAAAGGCCAGATCCCTATTACCTGGTCTGCCTTCCATCTGACTTGTCCTGTCTGGATTAAGTTTCAATTTGTTTGCCCTCATCCAGTTCATTACAGGTACTGGTTTAGGGTTAGGATACCTTGACAGTAGGTGGAAAGGAGTAGTAGAGTTGGGTGTCATCTGCATATAGGTGGCACCATACTCCAAATGAACCTCTCCCAGCAGTTTCATGTATATGTTAAACATAATGGGGACAGAATGGAACTCCAAGGAACCCCACAGATCAACAGCTGGGGATTCGAACAGGAGTCTCCCATCACGACCTTCTGGGTATGGCCCTTCAGGAAGGGCCATAGCCACTGTAAGACTGTGCCTCCCAGTCCCATCCCAGCAAAATAACATAGAAGGATGCCATGGTTAATGGCATTGAAAGCTGCTGAGAGGTCCAGGAAAACCAATAGTGACACACTCCCCATGTCTAATTTTCTGTGTAGGTCATTCACCATGGTGATCAAAGCTGTCTCTGTTCCATGTCCAGGCCTGAAACCAGATTGAAATGGATCTAGATAATCCATCTCATCCAGAACTCCCTCGAGTTGGGAAGTCACCACATGATCCAAGACCTTGCA
>JARBWK010001835.1:0-17124 GCA_030556195.1 Anolis apletophallus | reverse complement strand
ATAATCGACTTCATTTTTGAGAGACGCGGCAAGATATTTATTGAAATGCGTATGGGGTCCTTCCTGGAAGAACAAAGTTTGGCCAGTTTCGTAAACTTCTTCCCATGTTTTGATGATAGAACCAATTAGGAAATGACATTGAGAACCCAGGAACAAGAAGAGTGCTTCATAATGGAATCTGTTGTCCGCGTAGGTCGAAGCTAGGCTCGGAGGGGTTAATTCCTGGAAAGCTCTCCGTCTCTCATGAAAAGCAGCCTTTGTGGGGTTCGAGGAGTGTCGTTGCCGTCATCACCATCTCTCTGGGAACGAAGAAGCCTGCGTGCTCCAGATATTAAATTACTCATCAAATATTTGCCCCGGCCGTTGCCGTCTTGCATCTCGGTGTCTCCTCCAGCCCAAAGGGCAGCCCTGCCAAATTAAAGCCACCACTGCAAAGCTAGGTTTCGGCCACAATCCGCTCCAAACAGGATCATTTGGAGAAAGGAACAGCAGAAAAAGAGAAGAAGTTATGGGAGAGGAAGAATGTTTGGCAACTGCTACCAAGACTATGTCAGGAGTGCCCTTAATTGGGTGACCTCCTTCCTCCGGAACCGGCTACAACGAGTGAGGAGGGGCAAGGATGTCTCCGGGTTCCCGCTCTTGCGGGGTTCCTCAGGGGCTATTCTCCCTCTTATTTAACATCTATATGCGACCACTTGCCCAGCTGGTGCGTAGTTTTGGGCTGGTGTGCCATCAGTACGCTGATGACACCCAGCTTATCTTGAAGATGGAGGGCAGCCTTGAACTGTACCGATAATTTCCATCGTTGCCTTGAGGCCGTCACTGGATGGCTGCGAGCCAGTAGGTTGAAGGTGAATCCGGCAAAGATGGAGATCCTGTGGCTGGGTCCTCCGGGCTGTAGGGATGTTCAGCTTCCAACCCTGGACGGGCGTGACATTATGTCCGTCGCCTCTGTTAAGAGCTTAGAGTAACCTTGACCCCCTGTTGTCGATGGAGGCCCACGTCTCCAGCGTCAGCAGGGTAGCATTTTTCCATCTTCGCCAGGCGAGGAAGCTGGCCCCCTATTTGTCCCGGCGCGACTTAGCCACAGTGATCCAAGCCACGGTCATCTCGAGGCTGGACTACTGTAACGCTCTTTTACATTGGCCTTCCTCTGTCGGTAATCCGGAGACTCAAGCTGGTGCAGAACGCTGCAGCGCGACTCCTGGCAGGGGTCCCGATTGGCCACCACATCACGCCAATCCTGCGCGAACTGCACTGGCTCCCAATTGAATGCCGGATTGCCTTCAAAGTGTTAGTCCTGACTTTTAAGGCCTTACATGGTCTGGGGCCAGTGTACCTCTTGGGACCGCCTTGTCCCATATCATCCCACCAGATCACTGCGCCCGAAGAGCTAAACCTCCTGGTCATCCCAAATGTGAGGACCTACCATCTGTCCGCAACCCGCCGCCGGCTTTCTCTGTTGCAGCCCCTACCCTGTGGAACGCACTGCCCGCCGGCATCCGTGCCACCCAGGGCCTCCTCCCGTTCAGGAGAGCAGTTAAGACATTGCTGTTCCAACAAGCCTTCGGGGTTAGCTAGACTGTAGCTCGCGCTGCATAGCTGACACCCCACTGCGACTCCATTTGCTGCTTCAACTGTTCTAATTGTAATTCCATCTTAATGGTATTACTGTGGTTTATGAGATATCTGACAATTGTATTTTACGAACTGTTGTAAGTCGCCCTGAGCTGTTGGGGGGGGCGACAGACAAATGCGAAATAATAAATAAATAATAAATAATAAGACTATGTCAGGAGTGCTTTGATTGTATTTCCCTGCAAGGCAAAGGTTGGACTGGATGGCCCTGGTGGTCTCTACCGTAGTAGTGAAGTATAGCAATATCATAATATCGTCGTATCGTATTATCATAGCATCACATGATGCTATGATTGTATGAATCTACAATACTATCATATTACAATATTAGTGTACTACGATACTACGGTAGTATGATACTATGTCAGGAGCGCCTTCATTGTATTTCCCTGCAAGGCGAAAGTTGGACTGGATGGCCCTGGTGGCTTCCTCCAACTCAAAGACACCATGACACTATGATTCTATGATACTAGAATCTTGAACAGGATTTTTCATATATGGGACTTTGAATTATGCCTGGGAGGTAACGTGTCTATATTTTATTGTAAACATTGGATGGTTTTGTGTCATTATGGAATGCTTGACAGTGATACTTCTATGTGAAATATTTGTTGGACACTAGGTATTGCCCTTGTTACTTACCTGTATACAGTTATAGTATAGGCATCACCTTGTGTGGTAAGCACCGCTATTAGTAAAGAAGCCTTCTTCCACCTTCGCCAAGTGAGGCAGTTAGCACCCTACCTTCCGGCAGAGGCCCTAGCAACGTGATCCATGCTATGGTTACCTCGAGGCTAGATTATTGTAATGCATTATTCAGGGCTGTCCAACTTCTACTGGCCCAAGGGCCGGAATTCTTGTCACTGATCACCTGGGGGGCCAAGCCCCTCCCCCCCCTCCCACCCCCTCCCCGCCCTCTCACCGCCCCCTCCCCCGGCTCCACCCCTCCCTGCCCCTCCCCCGGCTCTGCCCGCTCCCCGCCCCTCCCCCGGCTCCACCCCCGCCGGCGTGGCGAGGAGGAGGAAGGAAAGCCCTGGGGGGCCGCAGTGTGAAAAAGTTGAAAAAAACCCTCTTACCACGACTATTGTTACAATGAGAGTTCAATATGCCAAGTTTGGTTCAATTCCATTGTTGCAAGAGTTCAGGATGCTCTTTGATTGTGTGTTAACTATAAATCCCAGAAACTGTCACTCCCAAATGTCAAGGTCTATTTTCCCCAAACTCCATCTGTGTTCACATTTGGGCATATTGAGTATTCATGCCAAGTTTGGTCCTGATCCAACATTGTTTGAGTCCACAGTGCTCTCTGGATATAGGTGAACTACAACTCCAAAACTCAAGGTCAATGCCCACCAAACTCTCATAGCATTTTCTCTTGGTTATGGGAGTTCTGTGTGGGAAGTTTGTGTCTTTCTGCCATTCCTGCCAGGATATTTTTGTTGTGTTCATCGAAACAGGCCCAGGTTTCACACTGAGTGTTTAAATACATTTAAAAACATATTAACTCTATGTATCACTGTGTTAGAGTGTCATTGTGTGTCATTTTGGTTGGTGGTGTGCCCCAGGATTTTGTAAATGTAAAAAATGTGCCGCGGCTCAAAAAAGGTTGAAAAACACTGTGGAGGATGCCTGCCCTAGATGCAGGCAAAACGTCAGGAGAGAATGCTTCTTGACCATGGCCATACAGCCTGGAAAACTTACAGCAACCCAGTGATTCCGGCCATGAAACCCTTTGGACAACACATTTGGATAATTTATTCACCTACCTGTTTTGCTAATTTACATTGTAATAGTTGCAATAGCAATAGCTGACATGCCTGACCTAAGACAAAACGCTATCTATGCAGCGATCAGGCCCGGCCCACTGCCCCAAAGCCAGGCCCCCTCCTCGCGGAGAAGCCCGGCCTCCACCTCCTTCTCTTCCACCGAGGCCTATCCCTCTGAAAAAGCCTCAACCCACTCCCTTCTTCCTCATTGTTCTCTCCTTCCCGCGCCATGCCTCAAGGAGAGGCCTAGTTCCCTTCGAAAGAAGCTAGGCCGCAAAGCAGGAAATGCAAGCCCTCCTCCTTGCAGTGCAGGCCCAAAGCCTCCCTCCTTGCCTCCCTTTCCCTCAGGGCTCACCTCTCCGTTGGCGGGAGGTTCGCGGTGCCGCGCCTGTTCCGGGGAGGCCTGCAAGAACTGCCGGCGGGAGGTTCGCGGTGCCGCGCCTGTTCCGGGGAGTCCTGCAAGAACTGCCGGGGGGAGGTTCGCGTGCCGCGCCTGTTCCGGGAGGCCTGCAAGAACTGCCGGCGGGAGGTTCGCGGTGCCGCGCCTGTTCCGGGAGGCCTGCAAGAACGGCCGGCGGGAGGTGCGCGGTGCCGCGCCTGTTCCGGGGAGACCTGCAAGAACTGCCGGTGGGAGGAGGCCTGCAAGACCTGCCGGCGGGAGGAGGCCTGCAAGAACTGCCAGCGGGAGGTTCGCGGTGCCGCGCCTGGTCTGGGGAGGCCTGCAAGAACTGCCGGCGGGAGGTTCGCGGTGCCGCGCCTGTTCCGGGGAGGCCTGCAAGAACTGCCAGTGGGAGGAGGCCTGCAAGAACTGCCGGTGGGAGGAGGCCTGCAAGAACTGCCGGTGGGAGGAGGCCTGCAAGAACTGCCGGTGGGAGGAGGCCTGCAAGAACTGCCGGTGGGAGGAGGCCTGCAAGAACTGCCGGCGGGAGGAGGCCTGCATGAACTGCCGGTGGGAGGTTCGCGGTGCCGCGCCTGTTCCGGGGAGGCCTGCAAGAACTGCTGGCGGGAGGTTCGCGGTGCCGCGCCTGTTCCGGGGAGGCCTGCAAGAACTGCCGGCGGGAGGAGGCCTGCAAGAACTGCCGGCAGGAGGTTCGCGGTGCCGCGCCTATTCCGGGAGGCCTGCAAGAACTGCCGGGCGGGAGGTTCGCGGCGGGAGGTTCGTGCCGCCTGTTCCGGGAGGCCTGCATGAACTGCCGGCGGGAGGTTCGCGGTGCCGCGCCTGTTCCGGGGAGGCCTGCAAGAACTGCCGGCGGGAGGTTCGCGGTGCCGCGCCTGTTCCGGGGAGGCCTGCAAGAACTGCCGGCGGGAGGTTCGCGGTGCCGCGCCTGTTCCGGGGAGGCCTGCAAGAACTGCCGGGCGGGAGGTTCCGGGAGGCCTGCAAGAACTGCCGCGCCTGTTCCGGGAGGCCTGCAAGAACTGCCGGCGGGAGGTTCGCGAACTGCCGCGCCTGTTCCGGGAGGCCTGCAAGAACTGCCGGGTTCGGGTGCCGCGCCTGTTCCGGGAGGCCTGGAACTGCCCTGTTCGGGGAGGCCTGCAAGAACTGCCGGCGGGAGGTTCGCGGTGCCGCGCCTGTTCCGGGAGGCCTGCAAGAACTGCCGGGCGGAGGTTCGCGGTGCGCCTATTCCGGGGGAGGCCTGCAAGAACTGCTGGCGGGAGGTTCGCGGGCGCCTGTTCCGGGAGGCCTGCAAGAACTGCCGGCTGGAGGTTCGCGTTGCCGCGCCTGTTCCGGGTGGCCTGCAAGAACTGCTGGCGGGAGGTTCGCGGTGCCGCGCCTGTTCCGGGAGGCCTGCAAGAACTGCCAGCGGGAGGTTCGCGCCTGTTCGCCGCGCCTGGCGGGAGGGTCGCGGTGCCGCGCCTGTTCGGGAGGCCTGCAAGAACTGCCGGCGGGAGGTTCGCGGTGCCGCGCCTGTTCCGGGGAGGCCTGCAAGAAATGCCGCGCCTGTTCGGGAGGCCTGCAAGAACTGCCAGCGGGAGGTTCGCCGCGCCTGTTCCGGGAGGCCTGCAAGAACTGCCGGCGGGAGGTTCGCGGCCTGTTCCGCCTGCAAAAACTGCTGTGTTCCGGGATGCCTGCAAGAACTGCCGGTGGGAGGTTCGCGGTGCCGCGCCTGTTCCGGGGAGGCCTGGAAGAACTGCCGGCGGGAGGTTTGCTGTGCCGCGCCTGTTCCGGGGAGGCCTGCAAGAACTGCCGGCGGGAGAAGGCCTGCAAGAAATGCCGGCGGGAGGTTCGCAGTGCCGCGCCTGTTCCGGGGAGGCCTGCAAAAACTGCCGGCGGGAGGTTCGCGGTGCCGCACCTGTTCCGGGGAGGCCTGCAAGAACTGCCGGTGGGAGGTTCGCGGTGCCGCGCCTGTTCCGGGGAGGCCTGGAAGAACTGCCGGCGGGAGGTTTGCTGTGCCGCGCCTGTTCCGGGGAGGCCTGCAAGAACTGCCGGCAGGAGAAGGCCTGCAAGAAATGCCGGCGGGAGGTTCGCAGTGCCGCGCCTGTTCCGGGGAGGCCTGCAAGAACTGCCGGCGGGAGGTTCGCGGTGCCGCGCCTGTTCCGGGGAGGCCTGCAAGAACTGCCGGCGGGAGGTTCGTGGTGCCGTGCCTGTTCTGGGGAGGCCTGCAAGAACTACCTGCGTTCTCCTTGTCGTCGCTGCCGCTGCCGCGGCCTCGCCTGTTCCCAGACTTGGGAAAGAAGCTGAGGAGGCTGCTCTGGTGAGACATGATGATGTCGGCAGCCACTGAGGAGAAGCAGCAGCAGCAAGGGGGCGGGGCTTCTGGGCAACCGTAGGAACTATCACGAGACTACGCCAGCTACACACGGGATTTCGATCTCAACGTGAGATTCCGTGTGGCTGGCGTAGTCTCGCGATGCTTGGCAAATCCCGTCCGGAAATGGGTAATTTTATTATTATTATTTTATTTTATTTTTATTTTTTAATTTTTTAAAAAACAGCTGAGCGGGCCGCAAGCAAGGGGCTGGCGGGCCGTGTGCGGCTCGCGTGCCGCCTGTTGGACAGGCCCGCATTATATGCTGGCCTCCCTCTGTCAGTGACCCGGAAGATCCAGGTTGTTCAAAATGCAGCTGCTGGACTACTCACGAGAACACCCATGAGATACCACATAACACTGACCCTACAATGTCTACACTGGCTACCAATCGAACATCAGGTTTTTTTTATAAAATACTGGTCTTGACCTTCAAGGTCCTTCATGGTCAGGGTCCATTATATCTCAGGGACCGCCTTTCCTCCTTTCACCACCACGACCAGCCCAAGAGAACCTTCTCAATATTCCGGGCCCCAAGGAGGTATGCCTAGAATCTAACTACCGTATTTTTCGCACCATAAGGCGCACCTGATGATAAGACGCACCTAGATTTTAGAGGAGGAAATTTGGGAAACAAAAAAAATGGGGGCTGGCTACTATTTGAGACACTAATATGGACGGGCGGGAGGCGCTGGAGCAGAGGGGGGGCGGCGATATACTCACGCTATATTCGCGGGGGCCCCCCCGGTGGCTCCCGGCAGCGCCCGCGCATGCCCAGACTCCCGCCGCCGTGTCGCCGCAGCCAGCCGGCGGCGCGGAGGAACGGGGGCGGAAGAGGGGACTCACGGGGCGGGCTCGCCGCTCACGGACCCGAGGAGGAGGGGGGAGGCCACGAGGGCGGCCCCCACGGCGACGCAGCGGCAGCAGCAGCAGCAGCGAACTTCCTCCTCGCCAGGCGCATCTTTGTGATGTCACTCTGTCGCGCCTCTGCTGAGGAGGAAGGGGAGGAAGGCCTCGCTGGCGCGCGCTGCTGGCTGGCTGCGGCGGCACGGCGGCGGGAGTCTGGGCATGCACGGGCGCAGCCGGCAGCTGCCGGGAGCCGTCGGGGCCCCCGCGAATATAGCGTGAGTATATCGCCGCCCCCCTCTGCTCCAGCGCCTCCCCCCCTGCCTGCATCTTCGCTCCATAAGACGCGGCTGATTTTTCTCCCTACTTTGGGAGGAAAAAACTGCGTCTTATGGTGCGAAAAATACTGTAACTAACTAACTTTATGATTTATGAGTCGCCCTCCACAGATGTGCTCCGGGCGACTTACATAGCTTGGTATTTACAATACTAAAATATTAAAATATTAAAATGTTAAAATACTGGAATAGACAGATTCCAAGTCACTGATTGTCACTCATGCATATGCTCTTCTAAATAGCCATGTCTTAAGTGCCGCCAGAAATGAAGGCAGGTCGAAGATGGCTCTTTGGTCTGGCGGCAGAGAGTTCCACAGGACAGGGGCCACAACGGAGAAAGATCTCTGTCTCGTGGACTCCAGATGAGCCTCTCTCAGACCCAGGACACAGAAAAGGTTCTCGTAGGCTGGCCGTGGTGCTCTCGGATGGATAGGTGGTATCAGATGGTCTTTTAGGTATGTAGGGCCCTGGCCCCGCAAGGCCTTAAATGTCAAGGTCAGGGTCCTATAAAGGATTCTGTACTCAACCGGCAGCCAGTGCAAACGCTGTAAAGATGGCGTTATATGACACCTGATTGGTGTTTTTGCGAGGAGCCTGGCGGCAGCATTTTGTACAATCAGGATCTTGCGAGTTACTGACCGAGGAAGACCCACGTATAAAGCATTGTAGTAATCCAGCCTTGATGTCACCGTGGCATGGATTACCGTAGCTAGCTCCTCCGTTGGTAGATAGGGAGCCAGTTGCCTCACTTGACGTAGGTGGTAGAAGGCCCTTTTGCTCATGGAGGCAATCTGGGCCTCCATCGTCATTTTAGAGTCCAGGATGACACTGAGGCTCTTCACAAGGCATAGGGCTTTTTCAATCTCCGTCCCAACTCTGTGGAATTCCCTACCTCCGTATGTAAGAGCCATGCCCGAGCTATGCAAGCACTTAAAACATGGCTCTTTGGTAGAGCATTTAAATTCAAACCATTTTAATGTCATTTGTATACGTCTGTTTATTCTGTCTTGTGTAAAGTCGCCCAGAGCACTTCGGTGGAGGGCGACTCATGAAAGATTGAAATGAAATTTTCGCAAGGCGAAAATTCGACTGGGTGGCCATGGTGGTGTCTTTCAACTCAAAGATCACGTGGAACCATGATATTATGATTCTATTATCATAGTATCATACTACGATATTACGATATTGCTATACTATGATACTATGGGAGTATGATTGTTGTGATTGAGCCTTCAGCTACTACTACCGTGTTTCCCCGAAAGTAAGACAGCGTCTTACTTTCTTTCCCCCCCGAAAAGTCCCCCGACGTCTTACTTTTGGGGTGTGTCTTATATAAACTAAGACGTGCCCGTCGCCGTGCCGCCCGCCGCCGCACCCGCCCATCGGCGCGGCACACCTCCGCGCACCTTCTGCCAGGCCTCTGGCGCGACGCGAGAAGGAAGGGAGGAAGCAGGGCGGAGGAAGCGCCGGCGCGTCAGAGCGTCACTCTGACGTGTCGCCGCTTCCCTCCGCCCTTGCGCTCTTCCCCTTTCTTGGAGAGAAGAAGAAGGGAGGAAGGCGCAAGGGGCGGAGGGCGCCGGCGCGTCAGAGCGTCACTCTGACTGTCGCCACTTCCCTCCGCCCTTGCGCCTTCCCTTTCTTGGAAAAGAGGGAGGGGGCGCAGGGGGGCGGAGGAAGCGCCGGCGTCAGAGCGTCACTCTGGCGCCGTCGCCTTCCTCCCCTTGCTCTTCCCCTCCCTTTCTTGGAGAAAGAAGGGAGGGGAAGGCGCAGGGGCGGAGGAAGCGCCGCGCGTCAGAGCGTCACTCTGACGTGTCGCCACTTCCTCCGCCCCTGCGCTCTTTCCCCTCCCTTCTTGGAAAGAGGGGGGAAGGCGCAGGGGCGGAGGAAGCGGCGGCGCGTCAGAGCGTCACTCTGGCGTGTCCGCCTTCCTCCGCCCTTGCGCCTTCCCCCTCCTTTCTTGAGAAAAAGGGAGGAGAAGGCGCAGGGGTGGAGGGAAGCGCCGACGCGTCAGAGCGTCACTCTGACACGCGCGCCCTCCGCCCCTTGCGCTCCCCTCCCTTTCTTGGAGAAAGAAGGGAGGGGAAGGCGCAGGGGCGGAGGAACGCCGCGCGTCAGGCGTCACTCTGACGTGTCGCTTCCCTCCGCCCCTGCGCCTTCCCCCTCCCTTTCTTGGAGAAAGAAGGAGGGGAAGGCGCAAGGGGCGGAGGGAGCGGCGCGCATCAGAGCGTCACTCTGGCGCGTCGCCGCTTCCCTCCGCCCCTTGCGCCTCCCCTCCCTTTCTTGGACGCGTCAAAGGCCTGGCAGAAAGGTGCGCCGCGGAGGTGTGCCGCGGCCGATGGGCCGGCGGCGGCGGCAGCGGCGGCGTGGGCGTGGGGATGAGGTACGGCTTACATTCGAGTACGGCTTATTAGCCGACCCTGACACCCGATCGTCTTACAATCGGGGTGTCATACTTTCGGGGAAACACGGTACTACTAGTATTTATTTATTTATTTATTATTTATTAATTTATTTATTTTTAAGTAAATCTTTATTTGATTTTGCAGTTAAAAGGAAACAGAAACAACATAATCACAATGACAGATGGTCAACAAACATGCAACTATCCTGCCCCCTCCCTCCCCCACCCTCGTTAAAAAAAAAGAAAAACGAACATAAAAAAAGTTTGACCTCCGATCCCGGAGAAGTTGACACCTTGCTTCTCTTTCTAGGATGAAACCCATCCTTTCCTTGCTCGAATACACCCCAAGTGACTATTTCTCTAAGTCCGGCTGGGGATCCCCCCGTCGGGGGTAGGTAGCACAGGCATTATCAATTGGCTCTATATCATTGTCCACTCTTTTTCACAGTCTTTTAGATATTCTGTGATCATAGACCAGTCTGTCTTTTTAATTTTATTCTCATAATCCATGGCTTGGGTCAAGCAGTCCATCTTCATGATCTCATGTACTTTTATTTTCCAGTCCTCTAGGGATGGGACCTCTTCAATCTTCCATTGTTTGGCCAGGCAGAGTCTTGCCGCTGTTGAGCAATACACAAACAACTTCTCCTTATTATAATCCATACCCATCCCTCTATCCACCATCCCCAGTAAATAGGCCTCCGGTTTACATTTGAACTTAATCTGCAATGCTCCCTGAAGTTCTTTGTGTATACACCTCCAGAATTTATTTACTCTCCCGCACCCCCACCATAGATGGAAGAAGTTGCCCTCCTCTGTTTTGCATTTCCAACATTTGTTGGAGTAGTTCTTATTATATCTGGCTATTTTTCTAGGTGTCAGGTACCATCTGTGCACCATTTTAATAATGTTTTCTTTGAGTTCATAAGCGTATGTGAATTTAAAATGGACGTTCCATACCCTTTCCCACTTATTTAGGGGTATCTGCCGGCCTTATTTCTCCTAGAGAAATTTGTGGTTAAACGATAGGATCTGTCTACCTCTCTTTCTATAAATTCCTTTGTTGATTGCAGAAGATTCGAGATGATGTCTATTATCACCTCTCTTACATCTTGCTGGTCTTCTTCCTCGACATTTCGAAAACGAAGTTGATACTCCTTCTCTTTAAGATCTAGCAGCTCTTGTTGGTCCTCCAGACGTCTCGTTAGATATGTCAAGTTTCTTATTTTCTCCGTGTAGAGCTCTTCTAGTTTTTTCTGTTTGCTATCGGTTTGTTCACCTTTTAGTCTCACCTCTTTGATTTCTTCTTGCATGTTGGTCATCTGATCTTGTATTTTAGACATGTCCTCTCTTAAGTTTTTATTTAAGTTGGCCATTTCTTCTCTTATCAGGGCTTCCTGGTCCTTAAGCCATTTCTCTTGGTCCTTAAGTAGCTTTTCACCATCGTCTTGTTTGCTGGCTAGGTCATCCTGCTTTTTTGATATCTTCAGCATTTCTGCGAAGAGATCCTCGAGTGTTAATTCCCCTTGTCCAGATCCTTTCCTCCCGGGTGTTTTCTTGTCCCTCTGTTAGTCCCTCGGCGCCTCTACTTTCCCCCTGACGAGGGACATTTTCGAATTCTTTCTTTGGTCTTTCCCTTGTTCCTTATTCTTGGGGAGGGAGGAGGTGGTGGGGTAGTTTTTTGGTAGAGGTGATTCTTTCTTGAAGAGTGGTGTTTGGATAAGGTGTTGTTGGGTAGGGTGTTGTTGGCAGGTTTCCTGGCCTTATTTATTATTTATTAACTCGGTTTAATATACCGCTCTCTCTGGAGCTCAGAGCGGTTTACAGGGATAAAATCAGATAAAACATATAAAACATCATAAAACCAATAAAAAACCCCAATTAACCCCATTCCCAATAAAACAACCATATACAGCGTAATGGCATGATGATGATGGTGACGTGGCAGAGTGCAGATTATGGTGGGCACCGGCCAAAGCCGAATGCCTGCCTGAATAGCCAGGTCTTAACGGCTCTGCGAAATGACATCAGGTCCAGTGTGGCTCGAATCTCCTCAGGCAAGGAATTCCACAGAGTCGGCGCGGCCACAGTAAACGCCCTCTGCCTCATACTAGATAACCTGTAGGTCTTGATACCAGGTACCTCCAATAAGTTGAGCCCCTCTGAACGCAGTGATCTCCTGGGCACATAAGGGGTAAGCCGCTCCCTCAGGTACACTGGCCCCAAACCATATAAGGCCTTGAAAGTTAGAACTAACACCTTGAAGGTGACCGAATTCAATTGGAAGCCAGTGCAGATCGCGTAGGAGTGGAGTTGCGTGAGCGGCTCTTGGGGCTCCTAAGAGCAGGCGCGCTGCTGCGTTCTACACCAGCTTGAGTTTCCGGACCGCCAACAAGGGTAGGCCAATGTACAGCGCATTACAGTAATCGAGCCTCGAGATGACTGTGGCTTGGATCACCGTGGCCAGGTCGCAGCGGGAGAGGTAAGGAGCCAGACATTTTGCCCGTCGCAGGTGGTAAAATGCTGTCTTGCAGGCGCAGGCAATCTGCACCTCCATAGACAGCTGGGAGTCCAGCCGGACCCCCAAGCTCTTTACTGACGGTTGCAGGCGAAGTGCCACGCCGTCAAACGTCAGCAACTGGGTGTCATCAGCGTAAATAAATCACAATTATAGCAATGTATTCATAATACTGATTTGTTTTTAAGATTGCATATCAATCTATTGGGGGCCACCCTGAAGAAGAAGGACTCGAAACAGGTCGGTTCCGTATATTCAATTACCCGTAGGTGGACAACCCTGTGATTTATTTACCTGGATTGGGATTAACCCTTTGAGTGTGAAGCGACGACCCTCGTTTACCCTGCCACTGAGGTTTACACTTCCCAAGTGTTTGGGCGTCCTGTGTTTGGCCATCGGGCTGTGGATTACAATTACCCTTTGTGGGCTTTTGATTTGATTCATCTCGCAACAGAAGCTATTACAGCAATCTTCTCGTCATTTTGACTTTATATTTTAGACCTACGGGTCCGCCATTTGAATTTTGACATTATAGTTTACTTTTGGAACGAGTTGATCTAAAGACCATATGCTATCCTCTAGGCATGGGAAAAAAGTTATGAAAATGAAATGATTCGTAAGAAATTCGTAAGAAATGCTACTTTTGAGTATTTCCGCACCTGGAACGCCAACCAGGAAGTGGACTTTCTTTATAGAACTTCGGGGCCAGGATTTTCTTAAGTGTCGTTATTAGGTCGTAAGGGGCGCCTCCTTCTCTCACCACCCTCCCGCCTCCCTTGCCAATAAGTATTATGGCAAGGCAAGCCCTAAACTCGCTCCTTCTTTCGGCTGGAAGCCTGGAAAAATGTAAACAGAGAGGTTTACTCAGAAGTAAATCTGCAAGGAGGGCACTTTGGATGAAGGGACCTCCTTTGTGGATTTACTCTGAGTAAACCTCTCTGTTACATTTTCCAGGCTTCCCTGCCTCTCCTGCCTGCCAGGATCTAAAGCATCAAAGAGTATTGGGGTGAGAAACCAACCTAATGTATAATAGAATGAATGCTACTGTAAGTGCCTAATATTATAAGTAATCCAACTGGTCATACCTACATTCCATGAACATGCAATAATACAGCAGTAATAACAATAACAAGAGGTAAAATTCAAACCGAAGTATTCTGACTGGTCCCTGCCTCATGCGGTGCAAACGGGCTCTTCTCTATTAGCCCGGGAAAAGCCAGCGTTTTCTGCTTGGGAGCACACACATACATATTCTTGGGGGGGGGGGATTTGCTGCAGAATCCCGGGCTCATAGAGAAGATTCTGCAGCAAATCCCCAAAGAATATGTATGTGTGTGCACCCAAGCAGAAAACGCTGGCTTTTCCCGGGCTCACAGAGAAGAGCCTGTTTGCACCGCATGAGGAGGGACCAGTCAGAATACGGGTTTGAATTTTACCTCTTCTATACCCATTGTTATTACTGCTGTATTATTGCATGTGCATGGAATGTAGGTATATGACCAGCCTGGGCAAACTTGGGCCCTCGCTCCTCGGGATCGGGGTGAGAGAGAGCAGCGAGGAGCGAGGGGGCTCCTCCTCCTTTTCTTTTGCTGCTTCAAGAATAGAATACCCCTCCCTCCTTCCCCCCCCTTCCCTCCCTCCCTTCCTATTTGGAGAGTCCCATCTAGAATTCAGTGTGGTTTATTCAAGTTTTGGCCTACAACTCCCAGAAATCCCAGCCAATTTACCAGCTGTTAGGATTTCTGGGAGTTGTAAACAAACTCATCTGAGAATGCGCATGCGCTGGCATACGAACTACTAACGAATTTCGTTAGTAATTAAGTTACATTTTAGAAATTTTGGAACATTTTTTGTAAGTCTTTCTTTTACTAATAACCCCCCATTTGATTTTAGAATCGCCATTTTGGGTTCAAACCATGCCTACTATCCGCTACAGTTTGATGGTACACGGGACTGGGTTATGTGAGTTACGTCTCTTTAGGAATTGTATTTCTTTTACGTATTCGCATATTATGATGTATAATCATTATGATGTTTATGTTGTTCTAATATACTATGCTTAAGTGATAAAATACTGATATCTGAGCAACAGCCCTTGTTTATTGTATGTTTAGAGGATTTACAGAAGTTAGTAACGTTACTTCTTTGTTACGTTAAGGAGTTCCACAAGACAGGGGCAGAGATGGAGAAGGCCCCACGTCTTGTGCTCTCGAGACGTACTTCTCTGGGGCTTGGAACATAAAGTAAGTTCAGTTGGAGGAGTCGTGGCGACCACTGGCAGCAAAGAGGGGAGAGGCGGTCCCTGAGATATGCTGGCCCCTGACCATAAAGCGCCTTAAAGGTCAGAACCAACAACTTAAATTCCGGGGAATTCCATTGGAAGCCATTGGAAATGTAACAGGCTGGGAGTTATTTGGCAACTCAGAGGTGTTTTTGCAAGTAGCCTGGCAGCCGCATTCTGAATAAAGCGGATCCTCCGAGTAGTCGACAGGGAAGGCCAACATACAAGGCGTTGCAATAATCCAGTCTAGATGTGACTGTCGTATGGATGATTGTAGCCAAGGCTTCCTCTGAGAGGTAAGGTGCCAGCTGTCTCGCCTGCCGGAGATGGAAAAAGGCCTGCTTACTAACATTAGCGATCTGGGCCTCCATAGTCAACTGTGAATCCAGGACGACACCCAAGCTCTTAACAGTGGAAGATGGATGAAGGGGGGGCACCATCGAAGTTTGGCAGGGAGGGCGCCACCCAGGCAGGCGGCCAGGCCACAAGATCTCAGTCTTAGTAGGATCCACCTTAAACCTACTGGCACGCAGTCATCTCAATACAGCCTCAAGACATAAGGTGACATTGTCTGGTATTGAGGTGACTCCAGGTTCCAGCCATAAAAGCAGCTGGGTGTCATCTGCATATTGGTGGCACTCCAGACCAAAGCTCCGCATGAGGCTGGCAAGAGGTCTCACGTAGACGTTGAAGAGGAGGGGAGAGAATTGCTCCTGAGGCACCCCACATGAGAGGGCAGATCCGTCAGAGGTTCGATCTAGGTACTCGACACATTGAGACCAGCCTCGAAGGAATGTATCAAACTAACTGAGGGCCTGACCACGAACTCCCGCCATGGCGAGTTGATGGATCAGCAGGTCATGGTCGACAGTGTCGAATGCAGCCGTAAGATCCAGGAGTATCAGGAGTGCTGACAGGCCCGGATTAGCTTATTGTGCCGCCCAAGGCCACACTGTGGAAGCGCCGCCCCCACCCCACCCGCGGCCGCGGCCGCTTCCGGGGGTGGGGCCGCTTCCGGGGGGCCCTCTTCCTCCTCACTGAAGGAGGGGCCGACGCCGACAACGCGAGCGAGGAGGGGACAGCGGGACTTCCCTCTACCCCCTCCTCCCTCGCGTCACGTCGGCCCCGCCTCTCAGGCCTTCAATGACGGCCTGACGGGCAGGGCCGATGGTGCGAGCGAGGAAGGGACAGCGGGGCTTCCCTCCGCCCCCTCCGCGCTCGCGTCACATCGTCCCCACCTCTCAGGCCTTCAATGACGGCCTGAGGGGCGGGGCCGATGGTGCGAGCGAGGAAGGGACAGCGGGGCTTCCCTCTGCCCCCTCCTCGCTCGCGTCACGTCGCCCCCGCCTCTCAGGCCTTCAATGACGGCCTGAGGGGCGGGGCCGACGGCGCGAGCGAGGAGGGACAGCCTGGCTTCCTCCGCCCCCTCCTCCCTTGCGTCACGTCGTCCCCACCTCTCAGGCCTTCAATGACGGCCTGAGGGGCGGGGCCGACGGCGCGAGCAAAGAGGGGACAGCCGGGCTTCCCTCTGCCCCCTCCTCCCTCGCGTCGTCCCCACCTCTCAGGCCTTCAGTGAAGGCCTGAGGGGCGGAGCCAATGGCGCAAGCGAGGAGGGGGTGGCAGGAAGCCGCGTCAGAGGCCGTAGGGCCTATGGCGCTCCATGCAAGCGCAGGAGCAGCCGAAATCATTAAAAAATAAAGGACGGACTAAAGCTTCTTTTAAATTATCTGGAAAGACCCTAAGCTCAAGTGATGATACTACGATGCTACGATATTATGTAACACTACAATATTATGATCGTATGATGCTATGATAGTATGATATCACAGTACTACGATACTATGCTTCTACAATTCTGTGATACTATGATTCTATGTCAGGAGTGTCTTGCTTGTATGGACTGGATGGCTGCTGGGGTCCCTTCCGACTCTTCCGATGCTATGCTTCGAAGCCATTCCCTCTTCTCCCCATTGCGTTTCTCCCTTTCTCTCCGCCAGCTTGACCTGTTCATCTGGATGGTGGCAAAGGCCATCTGTGACCTAGAATCTGCCAGGGCCGCGTTGTGTTGTTGTGCGGAGATGACGGCGGTCCTCTCCTGACTGAGGTTACCATGGGGACGGCTGGGGAGCAAGCCTGCCTGGCCTGCCTTCGGCTACAGGCATCCTTTCCCAGCATGCTTTGCTGTCAGGCCCTGGCTCCTTCTGCTCTGTTTCTCCCCAGGCCTGGACATCCCCATCACACTTCTGCTTCTTCCTTTGCAAACAAATAGCAGGCCTCTCCGACCTTGCCTCTGATTGGCTTTCAGGAGCTGGGGTGGACTTGGTGGAGAAGTTTCGACGCAGCAGCTGGATGGCCATCTGTTGGGAGGGCTTTGATAGGGGTTTGCAGTGGGTGGCCCTTGGAGTCTCTTCCAACTCTATCTGCCTGCCTGCCTGCCTGCCTGCCTGTCTTTCTATCCATCCACCCATCCATCCTTATCTCTATCACTTAAGGGTTGAACTGGATTGTCTTTGGGGGTCTCTTCCAACTCATCTATCTGTCTGTCTGTCGGTCCGACCATCCGTCAGTCTGTCTTCCTATCTATCTCTT
>JARBWK010001834.1:0-17132 GCA_030556195.1 Anolis apletophallus | reverse complement strand
CCTCATACTGTCCCTCATACTGTCCCAAAAATAGCGATCAGGCCCTTACCGCCGGTGCTTTCAGAGCTTTTTTGCAGACAAGATACTGAGCCTCCGCCGGGACCTCCCTGCCACAGTTGATACAGTGAAAGAGCTCGAGACTCCGTGGCCCTCCGCCGGCCCACCCCACGACCGGCCGGCCACTGGGCGCAGATGCTGTTGACAAGATAGTAACTGCAGCTCGCCCTACCACCTGCTCCCTCGACCCGTGCCCCTCCTGGCTTGTTAGATCTTGCCTGGAGGGGCTACGTGGCCTCTGTTGAAGATCATTAATAGCTCCCTTGAGCAAGGGTTTTTCAGAGTGCTTGAAAGAGGCGGTGGTGGCTCCATTACTGAAGAAACCATCATTGGACCCTGCGGTTCCCTCCAACTACCGCCCAGTGTCGAATCTTCCGTACCTGGGCAAGGTAGTTGAGAGGGCAGTAATGGAGCAGTTGCAGTCCTTCTTGGATGATGCAACATGGCTTGACCCCTTCCAGTCCGGCTTCCGTTCGGGGCATGGGACGGAGACGGTCCTGGTCTCCATCACAGATCAACTCCGCTGCCAGCTCGACCAAGGCGGGTCTGCGCTGCTCGTGTTATTGGACCTCACGGCAGCGTTTGACACGGTCGACCACAATCTTTTGATCCACCGCCTGGCCATGGCTGGAGTGAGGGGACAGCCCTTAAATGGCTGGCCTCCTTTCTCCGCCAGCGGTCTCAGCGTGTGAGGAGGGGTGGGGTGGTCTCCGAGGGCTCCCACTGACTTGCGGGGTTCCTCAGGGGCCATCCTCTCCTCTGTTATTTAACATCTACATGCAGCCGCTTGCACAGCTGGTGCGGAGTTATGGGCTGACCTGTCATCAATATGCCGATGACACTCAGCTCATTCTGAGGATGGGGGGCAGGCCGGAGTCCGTCCCCGATAATTTCCAACACTGCCTTGAAGCCGTTACTGGATGGCTGCGAGCCAGTAGGTTGAGGGTGAATCCGCGAAGACGGAGATCTTGTGGCTGGGCCACCCGGGCGGATGGGTGCCCGGCTTCCGACCCTGGACGGTGCGGCACTACAACCAGCGCCGTCAGTGAAAAAGCCTTGGCGTCCACCTGGGCGCCCAGCTGACCATGGAGGCCCAGGTCTCCATGGCCAGCAAGGCTGCCTTCTTTCACCTCCGCCAGGCGAGGAGGTTGGCCCCTATCTTTCCCGGAATGACCTGGCCACGGTGATCCAAGCCACGGTCATCTCGAGACTGGACTACTGTAACGCGCTTGACGTTGGCCTGCCTATGTCGTCGATCCGGACGCTCAAGCTGGTGCAGAACACTGCCGCCCGGCACCTGTCTGTGGCCCCAGCAGGTTGCCGAATAACACCAATCATGCAGGATCTGCACTGGCTGCCTATTGAGCACCGGGTCGCCTTCAAAGTGCTGGTTCTTACCTTTAAGGCCATTCACGGCCTGGGGCCAGCGTATCTGAGGGACCGTCTTGCCCTATATTGTCCACCGAGATCACTGCGGTCTGAAGAGACCAACCTGTTGGCAGTCCCATCTGCCAAAACAGCCTGTCTAACATCTACTCGCCTCATAAAAGGATTCACCCAGGCAGCAACCAGCTAGGCTTTGCAGCTGCAAGGCCATTAAATGCTAATCAAGGTGCTCGATTGCAGCATTAAAGAAAGAACAACACTCAAAAAAGGAATTCCAGACAAGAAACAATCAGGGCCAGCTAATCACCTCATAAAAGGATTCACCCAGGCAGCAACCAGCTAGGCTTTGCAGCTGCAAGGCTATTAAATGCTAATCAAGGTGCTCAGTTGCAGCATTAAAGAAAGAACAACACTCAAAAAAAGGGAATTCCAGACAAGAAACAATCAGGGCCAGCTAATCACCTCATAAAAGGATTCACCCAGGCAGCAACCAGCTAGGCTTTGCAGCTGCAAGGCTATTAAATGCTAATCAAGGTGCTCAGTTGCAGCATTAAAGAAAGAGCAGCACTCAAAAAAAAGAGAATTCCAGACAAGAAACAATCAGGGCCAGCTAATCACCTCATAAAAGGATTCACCCAGGCAGCAACCAGCTAGGCTTTGCAGCTGCAAGGCTATTAAATGCTAATCAAGGTGCTCAGTTGCAGCGTTAAAGAAAGAGCAGCACTCAAAAAAAGAGAATTCCAGACAAGAAACAATCAGGGCCAGCTAATCACCTCATAAAAGGATTCACCCAGGCAGCAACCAGCTAGGCTTTGCAGCTGCAAGGCTATTAAATGCTAATCAAGGTGCTCAGTTGCAGCGTTAAAGAAAAAACACTCAAAAAAGAGAACTCAAAAAAACAATCAGGGCCAGCTAATCAGAATTCCAGACAAGAAACAATCAGGGCCAGCTAATCACCTCATAAAAAAGAACAACACTCAAAAAAGGGATTCAGACCAATCAGGCAGCAACCAGCTAGGCTTTGCAGCTGCAAGGCTATTAAATGCTAATCAAGGTGCTCAGTTGCAGCATTAAAGAAAGAACAACACTCAAAAAAGAGAATTCCAGACAAGAAACAATCAGGGCCAGCTAATCACCTCATAAAAGGATTCACCCAGGCAGCAACCAGCTAGGCTTTGCAGCTGCAAGGCTATTAAATGCTAATCAAGGTGCTCAGTTGCAGCATTAAAGAAAGAACAACACTCAAAAAAGGGAATTCCAGACAAGAAACAATCAGGGCCAGCTAATCACCTCATAAAAGGATTCACCCAGGCAGCAACCAGCTAGGCTTTGCAGCTGCAAGGCTATTAAATGCTAATCAAGGTGCTCAGTTGCAGCGTTAAAGAAAGAGCAGCACTCAAAAAAGAGAATTCCAGACAAGAAACAATCAGGGCCAGCTAATCACCTCATAAAAGGATTCACCCAGGCAGCAACCAGCTAGGCTTTGCAGCTGCAAGGCTATTAAATGCTAATCAAGGTGCTCAGTTGCAGCATTAAAGAAAGAACAACACTCAAAAAAGAGAATTCCAGACAAGAAACAATCAGGGCCAGCTAATCACCTCATAAAAGGATTCACCCAGGCAGCAACCAGCTAGGCTTTGCAGCTGCAAGGCTATTAAATGCTAATCAAGGTGCTCAGTTGCAGCGTTAAAGAAAAAGCAACACTCAAAAAAAAGGAATTCCAGACAAGAAACAATCAGGGCCAGCTAATCACCTCATAAAAGGATTCACCCAGGCAGCAACCAGCTAGGCTTTGCAGCTGCAAGGCTATTAAATGCTAATCAAGGTGCTCAATTGCAGCATTAAAGAAAAAACAACACTCAAAAAAGGGAATTCCAGACAAGAAACAATCAGGGCCAGCTAATCACCTCATAAAAGGATTCACCCAGGCAGCAACCAGCTAGGCTTTGCAGCTGCAAGGCTATTAAATGCTAATCAAGGTGCTCAATTGCAGCATTAAAGAAAAAACAAGACTCAAAAAAGGGAATTCCAGACAAGAAACAATCAGGGCCAGCTAATCACCTCATAAAAGGATTCACCCAGGCAGCAACCAGCTAGGCTTTGCAGCTGCAAGGCTATTAAATGCTAATCAAGGTGACATCCAGGTTATCTGCTTTGCACTGGATTGTATGCAGCTGAATTGTATGTGGCTTTAAACTGGATGATACGGTGTTTGTTTCCAGAGGGCCTTGGAGCTTCCTTGAGAGGGCCTGGCTGGGTTGTCCTGCCACTCCCAGAATGCAAGGCCAGGCCTGCCACCCCCCATTGTGGCTTCTCCTTCCCCAGCCCCCTCAGGCGGAAGGACACCCCCCCGCTCGCCTTGGAGGCCCCCCTCACTAACCAAGACGTGGATCTCCCCCCCCTCCGCCTCACACACACACACACACACGGGGGGACGACGACACAAGCACCCAAGGCCCCTGGGAGCGCTAGGCCCCGCCGGCCCCTCAGGCTCACCTCGTCCGAACAGGCCGCGTGGCGGAGGGAGAGAGAAGGGTCCCCACAGGCCGAGGGGCGGGCGGGCGGAGCTCCAGAGGGAGAGAGGCTCCCTCCCTCAGCCCAGGAAGGGCCGCCGCCGCCGCCGCCGCCGCTGCTGCTGCTGCTGCTGCTGCTGCTGCTGCTGCTCCTGCTGCTCCTGCTGCCGGGAACGCGGAGGGAGGGAGGGGGCCAAGAGGAAAAGGCAGGCGGGGGGGCGCCCTCCCCTCCCCACGGGGTGACCTTCACCCTCTCCTCCTGAGCGGAGTCAGCAGGACCAAGAGGTGAACCCCCCCCCCAATTCCCCAAAGGAAGACCCTCCCCCAAAACCCCCTACAAAGCTTCAGCGCCTCTGAGGGAAAAAGGGGGAGGGGCATTCCTACCAAAACGAGACAGGAAGACCCCTCCCATTGGGTTATTCGGGAGGGGGGCTTTCAGGGACCACCACAGGGATGGAAGAGACCCCTGCCCTTATTGTGGGGGGTGGGGGTCTCATCCTTTAAGAGAGGGAGGGCAGGGCAGGGATAAGAACAGGATCCTGTAGTTTCATAACAATAATAGGATCCTGTTATTCCACATTCAGAGCAATAATAGTAATATTTTATTATTATTATATAATAATCATAATATTAATAGTCTCAGTCATGTCCTATAACGTTCGCATAAGGAGGGCGATAGGATTCTCTGCTGCGGCCTCATAGTAATAATATGGCTTCTATAATAATGGTAATAGCCATTTTCCATGATTCTGTAATAATACCTGATATATAATAATAACAATAGTAATAATACTAAGGGATATGGTGATTATGCTAATCATAAGGATCCCTCTTGGCCCCATTTTGCCTCATTCAAGAGGGGGCCGTGGCATGACCCTGAGGCCGGTCGGGGTCTCGGGTGGCAACCTGTGCTGGACAGAAGGGGCCCCACTCACTCACTCACTCACTCACTCATGCCCTCACTCCCCTGAGGACACAGCCCCACAGCCTGGGGGTCCTCCGGGACTCAGTGCTGCCGCGTGAGGATCCGGCGCTGGCCATGGCGGGGAGGGCGCTCTTGGCTCAGCCAAAGCTTGTGCGCCCGCTGCAACTGCCCCTCGAAAGCCCTGCCTTGCCCACGCACGCTGGCCCACGCCTTCCTTCATTCACTCATTTGGTTTTATGTACCGCTCCTTCCGGCAGGCTCGGGCCGGTTCACATACAGCCGAACCAAACACACAATACACAACAATAAATAACAATAAAACAACGAGTAGTAGATAACATTACATAAAATGCCATAAACAATCAGCAATGGACAGGTCACAGCTGCGTGGGGCTGCCCTTGAAGGCGACTCGGAAACTGCAGCTGGAGCCAAGAGCGGCAGCCGGATTGGTAATCGGGGCAAAGCTTTAGAGAGAAGAGGTCAAGGTCCCCCCCCCCGACATTACGTCTAGACGTGCCCGACTCTTGGACTCTGGCGCTCATCTCCATTTCTAAGCTGAAGAGCTGGTGTTGTCCGCAGGCGCCTCCAATGTCGTGTGGCCACTGGCATGACTGCATGGAGCGCCCTTACCTTCCTACCTATTGATCTACTCACATTGGCGTGTTTTCAAACTGCTAGGTTGGCAGAAGCTGGGGCTAACAGCGGAAGCTCACGCTGCTCCCCAGATTTGAACCTGCGACCTTTCCGTCAGCAAGTTCAGCAGCTCAGCGCGTGAACCCAGTGCGCCACGGGGGGTTCCAGTGGGAGCATGCGACCCCCCTCTTAAAGCAGCTCCACTGGCCCAGTCCAAAGCCGTTTCCAGGCCCAGTCCAGAGTGCCAGGGATTCCTACCTACAAAGCCCTCTGTGCTTCAAGTCCCGCCTACCTTCGAGACCGCAACTCTTTCTACAAACCGGCCTGGGCAGTGAGACCTGCCCACCAGCTCAAGTACGGTTGGTGGGGACGAGAGAGGGGGGCTTCTGGGTGGTGGCTCCCCGGCTCTGGAATACCCTCCCTACGGAAATTAGATGCGCCCCCCCTCCCTCCTGGCTTCCCTTCCGGGTGAGCCTAGAAACATGGCTCTTCAGGCAGACCTTTGACCCTGAGTCCTCCATGGCAAAGGTCACGAAGCATCGATAGCCCCGGCCCGCACTGGGATCGATGGCTACGACAGAGAGCCCCCCGGCAGGTCCCGCGGCATTTTAGGCATTTCACCATTTTCAAATGTTTACCACTTTGTTAATGAGGTTTTTATGCGCTGAGGATTATGCTCATGTCATTGTATTGATACTTCTGTCTTGTCGGCATGTGGCTCTTGGAGAGCTTCGGTGAGCCCCCCCGAGTCCCTTTGGGGAGGTGGTGGTGGTAGGGGTGGTGGGGGGGGGGTGGGGTGGAGCACACAAGCAGACCATCTTCAGTTCTGCTGTAGACCAATTTAGACTCAAAGTCGGAACGAGAGATTTCGCGTTTCCGCGTTTCAATACAGATCGCTCTTGTGAGTTATCTCCGGGCTGCAATCAGCGATCTGTATTGATATGCGGAAACGCGAAATCTCTCGTTTCGACTTTGAGTCTAAATTGGTCTACTACAATACTGGGGAGGAGCAGTCAGAAGTGATCTGCGCCCTGAGGAAGCGGTTACGCGAAACGGCCATCTTGGCGTCGTCAGCTTACCTCCAGCCGTTGGCGCCTGCCCACCATAGCAGCCACCAGCTCTGCCACCTACCAAGGTTCCCCTATTGACTCAGTCGCAGGTCCATGGGTCACTACACCCAGGACTTCACTAAGGGTTACTCAGTGCCAAGTGGAATACTCCTTCGCCCAACCACGTACATGGGCTTGTGATTCATGCTCATACTGTGTATTAATCACATGATTGATTATTTGCATTACATTGTCCTGTTTGTAATATTGTTCTGCTCTTGAGCATAGACTGCCATACAATATAGTGGTTTTTACCTACATATGCTATGTCTTGGTATTCCTTTGACACTGCCCCTTTCAACATTGTGGTTTAGCAGTGTGTATAGGAGGAGAAACAGCAGCAGCGCCCCTTCTCTTCTTCCCCCTCTCCTTCTTCCATGGCCATCTGCAGTGTTGCTGACGTTCTGGTGGTGAACACTAGGTGGCACTGGTGCTTTGCTTCTGCAGTGTTGCTGAAGTTCCAGTGCTGAACACTAGGTGGCGCTGGTGCTTTGCTTCTGCAGTGTTGCTGAAGTTCTGGTGGTGAACACTAGGTGGCGCTGGTGCTTTGCTTCTGCAGTGTTGCTGACGTTCTGGTGGTGAACACTAGGTGGCGCTGGTGTTTTGCTTCTGCAGTGTTGCTGACGTTCTGGTGGTGAACACTAGGTGGCGCTGGTGCTTTGCTTCTTTAGTGTTGCTGAAGTTGTGGTGGTGAACACTAGGTGGCGCTGGTGCCTTGCTTCTGCAGTGTTGCTGAAGTTCTGGTGGTGAACACTAGGTGGCGCTGGTGCCTTGCTTCTGCAGTGTTGCTGAAGTTCTGGTGGTGAACACTAGGTGGCGCTGGTGCTTTGCTTCTGCGGTGTTGATGAAGTTCTGGTGGTGAAAATTTCAGAACTCTGACAAAACTTCAAACATTTGGTTATAAACTAGCTGTACCCAGCCACGCGTTGCTGTGGCGTAGTCTGGTGGGCAGGAAAGAGGCAAAGAAGGAAGGAAAAGGAAGAAAATGAAATAGTATTCCTTTCCTTCTGTCGTTCCTGTCACAACGCAGGCCCTGGCTCCACCCCGTAATCACACACACACAGGCAATGTCAAATTAACTATGTATTGAATCAAAAGGATGAGCAGGTGAAAAGGACAGGATGTTCAAATGAAGGAAAGAGTCAATTAGTCCAAGGTAATAAGCAACTGGTTTCAAAAAGCAATCCAAAAAAGGAATCTCAAAAAGCAGGTCCATGAAAACAAGGCCAGTTAATCCAAAGCAAACTTAGTCCATGGAGCAACAAGGCCATCCAAAGTTCTTATAAGAAACAAGGTCTCTTGGCAGTACTTGGCAAGGTGAGCCAAACTATGTCTTCCAGGGAACAGCAGACCACCGATGCGTCTGTCCAGCAAAGATGTGGCCGCCAAACTGAGGAACTTTCCCACAGAGTGTATACTCAAGTCCCACCCTTGTGAGACCAGCGCCTCTCCAGGCCCCACTTCCAATCTCTCCGTGTAGCCACAATACTACTCCTACGGCCGAAGCTCCTCGCAGGTTCAGCGCCATCTGCTCCGTTATCTTCCTGGGAAAGTGTCTCCGACTCGGTTTCCATCTCTTCCTCCGCAGCTGGTGGAAACACGCGCTCCTGGGAACCGAATCCTCCCGGCTTCTCATATTCGCAATCCGAACCGGAATCTGGCTGGCCTTCATCATCCGAATAAGCAGAAGGCCAGGTGTCATCCCATTGTAAACTGTCAGTCGGGTGATGCATACCCATCAGCCCCTGTTCCTTCCGTCCATCCATACTACCTTCCTTCCCCTTGTATCCTTCCGTTCTTTCCTCCTCCCCTCCCTCCCTGCTATCCTTCCTTTTCCTTCCTTTGTCCTCCCCCCTCCTTCCTTCCTTCCCTCCATCCTACCTTCCTTCCCTACTTGTGTCCTTCCCTTCCTTTCTCCTCCCCTCCCTCTCTTCCTTCTATCCTTCCTTTCCCCTCCCCTCCGTCCTTCCTTCCATCCATCCAACCTTCCTTCTTCCCTCCTTGTATCCTTCCGTTCTTTCCTCCTCCCCTCCCTCCCTGCTATCCTTCCTTTTCCCTTCCTTTCTCCTCCTCTCCGTCCGTCCGACCTTCCACCCATCCATCCATCCTACCTTCCTTCCCTCAGTGCTCCCTCACTTATCGCAGGACCGCCCACGATAAGTGAAAATCCGCAAAGTAGGGACGCTCCACCCACTCGGCAGCAGCCTCGTCCTCTTCTCCGAGTCTGCTGCTCCCCGCCTCGGAGGTTCCTTGGGCGCCGTTGACGGCACTGCCAGGCTGGGCTGAGAAGAGGACGCGGCCGCTGCCGAGTGGCGGAGACAGAGTAAGTATAACTCAAAGAATGTACTCACTCTAAAGGGGTTCTCAATACATAGACTTTACAAAGTTTAGCCTGCTTCTAATGCACTCACTCCTAGGTAGCTCTGTATCCTAAGCAATACATTGGTTGCATTCAGTAAATCTAGCAAGTGCGTTATACCAGCAATGTGTGCATATATCTAGTGCATTACGCAAGTCAATCAAAATATAACTCATTATACACCCTGAAATACTTCTGTGGCTCTATCAGGTGTAGACTTCCTCTCCTACATACATAAACAATAACAAAGAACATCCCTGTAGCGCCAATAATCCAAGCCCATAAACCGTGTCTCCAGATTGGAAACACTTAGGGGAGGGACAGTTAGTCCGGTGTCCTCTATGGCCTTGAGCCCAGGAAGTGTAGCGGGGGCGTGGTGATCTTACCAGGCCGATTTCCAACACACAAGGGATGGTCTGTGATGAAGCTGGATCTCAATAAAGTACACAACGTTGCAATGTAGATCCTTCAAAGCAGGCAGCCCTAAGAAAATAGTTGAAACTAAGTGCCCCAATATTTTGGCGGTCCTCTGCTGTCGCTAAAGGAGGGGAAGTGCCGGAACTCTCCACACCGCGCCCACAGCGGTCTGTGGCTGAAAGTAAAGCTGAAATGGAACCCAGTGCTCCGAGGCAATCCACTAGAGACGGCGATACAGAATACTTTCCAATGTGTTTGCAGCAGTCTGCGGTTGTAAGTGAAGCACGAAATGGATTACAGAGTATACAAGCGATCCTAAAGCCAAGCCACTGTTGTGGCCCAAGGCAAGTAGATGCCCGTACTCAAGCGTTACTCAGGAGGAGACAGGCCGGAGCTCAGCCATGGGGTGAGTATAGTAAGCACAAAATATACACTCATGCACAAGTAGTAGTCAATTAATCTTGTATTCAGAAGAAGCAGGTCGCAAACCAAAAAGACGCTTGCCCAACATAAGGGCTCTATTTCATACACTGTAAAGATGGCACAGGTCGCTACCACCACCGAGGGGTCGACAGTCGGGGGCCCATCATCCCGTTTCGCTATAGAAGCTTTATCAAGGTAAATTTTAAGTTTTTGTAGTGTCCAAAGTATCATGATATGATTCTGAAATAAAATATAGTACAAACAACTTTGAGAATAGGCAGCACCTCATTAAATAATAACGTCACATTAACAATGAGGCAAAGATTCCATCAATACACAAGAATTACCTCATTATATAAATTGTATTCATTTATTATTTAAATGTGTATGCCGCCACTCCCCAAGGGCTCAGAGCAGCTCACAACATAAGAACAAACACAATAAACCCAATTTAAGAACAAAGCTAACAAGATTCGAATGCCTCCCGAAACAGGTGTGTCTTGCGTGCCCTGCGGAAGGCTGATAAATCGCGCAGGGCGGGAACTTCTGATGGCAGGGCATTCCAGAGAGAAGGCGCTACCATCGCAAAAGCCCGACTATGCCTGGTCGCTGTTAAGCGAAAGGTCTTAAAGCTGGGGACTTCCAAAAGATCTTGGTCCTCTGAGCGGAGTGATCTCTGGGGTTGGGAGGGGGTGAGGCGGTCCTTCAGATACACCGGCCCTAGACCACGTAAGGCCTTGAAGGTAAGAACCATCACTTTGAAATGAAGAATTGCAACAGGGGAACATCCTGTGTTGCTCTGAAGTGAAGTCCAAGGGTAAGGATTCTTTCCTTAAATGGTATAGCTAAGTAGGAAGCTAATTCTGTTAATTCAGCAGTGATGGCAATGCTAACAGGGTCATTGAGACCTCCTGGAGTCTCCGCCTTTAACAAAATTATCCACTTAGTTTTGGCTTTTAGTAGAGTACTCCTCTGATTGACGTGTGGTTCAGGGTTAACCCTTTCTAGTCCACAGAACTTGAGGGAGTTAGCATTAAGCTTGAACTCTCTGAAATGTCTGTATAAGACCGATTCCTCTGAGACGTTTCTAATTTTGGAACAATGTTCCCCAATCCTATTTCTCAAGACCAGACCTGGGCATCTTACGGCCCACGGGCCAAATGCGGCCCGCCGGGCGATGCCATCCGGCCCGCGGATTCCTTCCCGGAGAGAGGGTGGCGAACTCCCACTGGGGCGGCTACAAAGCAACGTGATGCTGTGTGTCCGTATGGGCAAAAGGGAAGGGAGGGAGCAGAGTGCCTCCTCCTGTCCCTTCTGCGGCTCCGGAAGAACTTCCGCAGGAAGCCCCGCCTCCCTGAGGGTCTCCTGCTCAGTGAGGTCACAGGTGGCAGAGACCCTCAGGGAGGCGGGGCTTCCTGCGGAAGTTCTTCCGGAGCCACAGAAGGGACAGGAGGAGGCACTCTGCTCCCTCCCTTCCCTTTTGCCCATACGGACACACAGCATCACGTTGCTTTGTAGCCGCCCCAGTGGGAGTTCGCCTCCCTCTCTTCGGGAAGGAAGCCACGGGCGAGAAAAAAGAGGCCTCCCTTCCTTCTTTCCCTCCCTCCCTCTTTCCTGCCTTCCCTGTTTCCTTCCTTCCCCCTTCCACCACACCCCCCTCCCTTGCCAAAGGGAAAGGAAGGAATGAACGCGAGAGGGAAGGAGGAGTGCTGCGAGGGAGAGGGGGCGGGGCCAGAGCGGGAAAGGAGCGGGGCCGAGGCTAGGCGCATGGGGGGGCACGCTTCCATTCTCTCCACGGCTTCCTCAATTTACTTCGCCCTCCTCCTCCTCCGCTTCCAAGCCTCAATCTCCCCCTCCCTTCTCTTCTGCCTCTGGGCATATTGAGGATTCGTGCCAAGTTTGGTCCAGATCCAAACGTGCGAAGTGTGAGTCCACAGTGCTCTCTGGATGTTGCTCTTTGATTGCAGGTGAACTATAACTCCCAGCAACCACATCTCCTAAATGACAAAATCAATTTTTTGAGTGATGGTCACTCCTTGGGTGTTAGTGGGTGTCTTGTGGCAGCAATTTGTCCAGTGGTTTGAGTTCTGTTAATCTCACAAATGAACATTACATTTATATAATGTATAAATTGTTCTCAAGAGTCTGGAGAACAAGCCCTATGAGGAGCGGCTTAAAGAGCTGGGCATGAAGAAGAGAAGGCTGAGAGGAGACATGATGAGGGCCATGGGTAAATATGTGAGGGGAAGTCCTAGGGAGGAGGGAGCAGGCTTCCTTTCTGCTGCCCTGGAATCTTGGATGCAGAACAATGGCTTCAAACTACAGAGGAGATTCCACCTGAACATTAGGAAGAACTTTCTGACTGTGAGAGCCGTTCAGCAGTGGAACTCTCTGCCCCGGAGTGTGGTGGAGGTTCCTTCTTTGGGGGCTCGTAAACAGAGGCTGGGGCCATGCAAGGGTGCTTGCATCTCCACCTCTGACATTCAACCTGACTTTGATGCACTTGTTAAAGACCAACAGAGACTTGATTTCTCTCACTGAAGAAGAAGAAAATAACTGAATAATAATGGCACCAAATGAGGTGATTACACCCAAAATGTAGGCCATGTTTTTTACATGTCTGTAGAAAACGAAGAACCTCTTTCCAGGAAAAAGTGAAGCTCAAAATGTGCTTTGAAGCGAATGTGACTGAAAATGATCATGAATCACAAATGATACAAATATTCACATTTTGTTAACCATTGTTTTGTAAAGCTTTCGTGAATCAATGTCATTTTTCCTATGGCAACCTCTCTTTTTCATTGCTCGTAACATATACTCTTGTCAGTCTTATTAATATATCAAAAACGCAACTTAGTGCCCTTTTTATTATTAAAGAAATTCAATTGATATTATGTAGAATGTAGTCCAGCCTTTAGGTGCGGCCCTCCATCATATTTTTTGGCTCTCGTGTGTCCCCTTGGAAAAAATAATTGCCCACCCCTGCTGAAGACCCTCGATGTCTGGCCCACATAGACATGCCCACAAGGACAAAGACCCTGTATACTATGTTACATGTTGCACACATTTAAAAGATTTTTATTTTGTATGTCTTGTGTGTATGTTGACACTGCACTTTTCTTTGATCCACCAACGTACCTACTGAGGTTAGACTACTGTAACGCTCTTTACATTGGCCTTCCTTTGTCAATGATCCGGAAACTTAAGCTAGTGCAGAACGCTGTGTTATGAACCGAGAAAAGTTGTTCTTTTGATCAAGGGGACAAATGCGACAGGACAGTCAATGGCCTGCAAATAGACCAGGGAAGACCAAGTTTGGATTTAACACTAGGTATGTAACATTTATTAAAGCAGTAAATATAACAATCACATTTGAGCATAAAAAGGAATACAATGCAAAAAATCAGGTTAATATGCAAATATTAAAAAGAAACATAGAATCACATTGAACATTTAAACCCTTAAACCACAATCACTCTAAGTATAATATAAAGAATTGATTCAAAAGAGACTAATCACCTTAAAGATTTGATTTGAGTAAAGCACAGCAGCATTTAATCAGCAGTTAGCAGCATTTCTTAAGGACATGCATCCCTTACACACACACACACACACACACACAGCAATCACAAGCTCACACAGACTGCATTCACACCTTCATACATACACTGAGGTAGCTTAGTGTTGCTCCCTCCCAAATCCATGGCTAGGTAATTTGGGATGAGATGGTCCTCCCAAATTCATGGCCAGGAGATTGGCAGAAGCTGGATGGTTCCCCGTCCGGTTTAGAGAATGAGCTTTAGGAGTGCCCCTAGTCCTAGTGTTGTGTGACAGAGAAAATATTTTTTCTTTATTCACCTTTTCTATCCCATGCATGATTTTATACACTTCGATCAAGTCACCTCTTAAACGCCGTCTTTCAAGGCTGAAAAACCAAGGCGTTGCAACCTGATTTCGTAAGGGAGCCGCTCCATCCCTTGGATCATTTTTGTCGCCCTTCTTTGTACCTTTTCCAGTTCCGTTATATCCTTCTTGAGGTGCGGTGACCAGAATTGTACACAGTACTCCAGATGTGGCCTCACCATAGATTTGTAGAGAGGCAATACAACCTTTGCCGACCTATTTTCGATTCCCTTCCTGATCATGCCAAGCATAGAATTTGCTTTTTTCACTGCTGCTGCGCACTGGGTTGACATCTTCATTGAGCTGTCCACCAAAACCCCAAGATCCCTTTCCTGGTTTGTCTCTGAAAGCTTTGGTAGGTGTAGTTGGGGTTCTTTGCCCCGATGTGCATGACTTTACACTTGTTTAGGTTAAAATGCATTTGCCACTTTGTTGCCCATTCACTCAATTTCGAGAGATCTTTCTGGAGCTCTTTACAATCAGTTTCATTTTTAACTACCCTGAACAATTTAGTGTCGTCTGCAAACTTTGCTACCTCAGAATTTACTCCTACATCCAGGTCATTAATGAATAAATTAAAAAGTAACGGACCCAAAACTGAACCTTGGGGTACGCCACTTCTCACCTCTTTCCACCCAGAGAAATGTCCGTTTATTACCACCCTTTGTTTCCTACAGTTTAGCCAGGTTCCAATCCAGGACAAGACCTGTCCCTGATTCCATGGCTGAAGAGCTTATTTAGGAGCCTTTGGTGAGGGACTTTGTCAAAAGCCTTTTGAAAGTCAAGGTAAACAATATCGACTGGGTCTCCTTTATCTATGTGTTTATTTACACCCTCAAAGAATTCTAACAAGTTAGTAAGACATGATTTGCCTTTGCAGAAACCATGTTGATTTTCCTTCAGCAATGCCTGTTCTTCTATGTGCTTGGTATTTTTTCTTTAATTATGGTTTCCATCACTTTGCCTGGTACTGAGGTTAGACTAACTGGCCTATAATTTCCTGGATCACCCTGGATCCTTTCTTGAAGATCGGAGTTACATTTGCCTCCTCCAGTCCTCGGGTACAGTGCCTGATCTTAGAGAAAGGTTATATATTTTGGCTAGAATTTCAGCAATTTCACACTTGAGTTCCTTAAGAACTCTGGGGTGGATGCCATCTGGCCCTGGTGATTTGTTGACATTTAGTTTAGTAAGGCATGTGAGAACATCTTCCTTGTTTATCTCTATCTGGTTTAATTCATTTAATTCCCTCCCTGAAAAAACTGACTCAGCTGCAGGCATATGTTGTCTGTCCTCCTGTGTGAAAACGGAGGCAAAGAAGTCGTTTAGCCGCTCAGCAATCTCCTTGTCTTAGAATCAACAACGCCAGAGGCGATACCTGGAATCTTATATTCATTTCTCCACTTGCCCTCCATCCGTGGCCACAACTGACAGTTACTAATTTGATTCTATTTTTCTGTTATTACTCCATTCTTTGAAGCCATTAGCGTGTCGGCCACTCTGCTCATGCTTTAGATCTGTTCTGTACTTCTTCTCAAGCTTGAGTGGTTTCCAAGATAAAGGAAAACCCCGCTTCTCTCTGCCAAGTCTTCAGGCCCTCCTCTTCCCAGCATGCATTGCAGATCTCCATGCTTCTCTGGCCTATCTGACACAACTTTGGTTCTTGCATAAAACCACATACTTCAGCCATACACATCCACGCATATCATGCTATCCTCACAGCTGCAGCTCAACTCCTTGCTGGCGCTCCGATGAGCTGCCACATCACGCCAATCCTACGCGAGCTGCACTGGCTTCCTGTAGAACAGGGCTGTCCAACTTCTACCGGCCCAGGGGCCTGAATTCTGGTTACTGATGACCTGGGGGGCCGTAGGGTCTGCCCCCGGCTCCGCCCCCCCCCCGCCCCCCGCACCGCCCCCCACATACAACACAAAAAAGGCATGCATACAGTCAAATATAATCTTTTACTGAGATAAAATGCTGGGTGGAATTCAAAAGGGGCATGCATACAGTCAAATATAATATTTTACTAACATTAAATGCAGGGTGGGCATTCAAATACACAATTACATAATAATAACATAAAGGTTAGCCTACCTTCCCAAAAGCGGGATCCAGGAGCAGCCGGACCACGAGCAGAGCGACCGACCGAGGCAGCAGCCGGGAAGGTACAAATCACGTCTGCGTGGGCCGCAGGGATTAAGAAGCCAAGATTTCGGCAACAGGAGTATCGCGAGACTACGGAAGCCACACGGGCCTGCGTTGAGAGCGAAATCCTGTGTGGCTTCTGTAGTCTTGCGATACTTGCTCCGAAACCCGGAAGTGGGTAATTTTTAAAAATATTTTAGTTTAATTTTTTTTATTAAAAAGCTTAGGGGGCCGTAGGGAAGGGGCTGTAGGGCCTTATACGGCCCCCGGGCCGCCAGTTGGAAAGCCCTGCTGTAGAACAGGGCTGTCCAACAGGCGGTCCGTGGGCCGTACACAGCCTCTCAGCCTGTTGGGCACGGCCCCCGCAGTAGGAGCAGTAGGCGGCGCCAAGGGCGGCGCCTCAGAGGCCGAGCGTGACACGCCACCCATGGCGCCCCCTACTGCTAGGAAGGGCGGGGGAGCCGGCAGCCATCTTCCTCCATAGCCCCTCCTCCTTCTCCGAACGGCTGGGTAATCTCCTGGCGCCAAGGTAGTTTGCCGTTTTCGCGTCCGTGACGCTTCTTCGGGGCACGTCGCTATTTCCAAGTATTATCAGGTATCATGGATCAAAGAGTGCCAATGAAAGTCATCACCTTGGCGCCAGGAGATTACCCAGCCGTTCGGCTCTGTCCCGGCTCTCCTTTCCACTTGTGGGGTTCACTGAGCTCTTACCAGAGCCCCCACGGCACGACAGGTCGCTCACACCTATTGCTGCTTGCTTTGCTGCTCCTTTTCCGGCATCTCCGGCAGGCTCTCCCCCTCAACGCGGTCGCTTCCACCAGCGCCAGCGCCTTGGGTTCCCCTCCGCGCAACATTGCGGGGGACCTTTTCGCCTGTGTCCTCCAAGAACTTTTTCAAAATTATCATTTACGGTGGAATCACCTCCCTCCTTATGGACCCTCATTTCTGTTAATTGTGCTGACCATTGTAATGCTATATATTGTATACCTAACACAAACTTGTAACTGCTCATAGCTTTGTATGCAATTTCAAGGCGCACATGCCTTTGCCATACATGTTCTGTTATATCTCAATATATGTGTGAATAATAAGAATGCTGATATATAATGTTTCATGTTTATTAATTTAGACCAGCTGCTACAGCATTTTGCATTATCATTGAGCTTGTTATATTAGCCTTGTGGTTCTCCTTTTGTGTTCCCCATTTATAGGGTTTCTCCCCAGTGTGAGTCTTTTGATGTGAACGTAGAGTTGAATT
>JARBWK010001833.1:0-17132 GCA_030556195.1 Anolis apletophallus | reverse complement strand
CCCTAGGTCCCTCTCCCATGGATGGTTGTGTCCTTGGGGAGGGAAAATGTCATTGGAGGTCAATGCTTGAGGCCCACTAAGACCCCTAGGTCCCTCTCCCATGGATGGTTGTGTCCTTTAGGAGGGAAAATGCCATTGGGGGTCAATGCTTGAGGCCCACTAAGACCCCTAGGTCCCTCTCCCATGGATGGTTGTGTCCTTGGGGAGGGAAAATGCCATTGGAGGTCAATACTTGAGGCCCACTAAGACCCCTAGGTCCCTCTCCCATGGATGGTTGTGTCCTAGGGGAGGGAAAATGCCATTGGGGGTCAATGCTTGAGGCCCATTAAGACCTAGGTCCCTCTCCATGGATGGTTGTGTCCTTTGGGGAGGGAAATGTCATTGGAGGTCAATACTTGAGGCCCACTATGACCCCTAGGTCCCTCTCCCATGGATGGTTGTGTCCTTGAGGAGGGAAAATGCCATTGGGGGTCAATGCTTGAGGCCCACTAAGACCCCTAGGTCCCTCTCCCATGGATGGTTGTGTCCTTTAGGAGGGAAAATGCCATTGGGGGTCAATGCTTGAGGCCCACTAAGACCCTTGGGGAGGAAAATGCCATAGGTCCCCACTCCCATGGATGGTTGTGTCCTCGGGGAGGGAATATGCCATTGGCGTTCTATGCTTGACGCCCATTAAGACCCTAGGTCCCTCTCCCATGGATGGTTGTGTCCTTGGGGAGGGAAATGCCATTGGGGGTCAATGCTTGAGGCCCACTAAGACCCCTAGGTCCCTCTCCCATGGATGGTTGTGTCCTTGGGGAGGGAAAATGTCATTGGAGGTCAATGCTTGAGGCCCACTAAGACCCCTAGGTCCCACTCCCATGGATGGGGTCATTGGAGGTCAATGCTTGAGGCCCACTAAGACCCCTAGGTCCCTCTCCCTTGGATGCTTTTGTCCTTAGGGAGGGGAAAATGTCAATTGGAGGTCAATGCTTGGGGCCCACTCAAGACCCACTAAGACCCCTAGGTCCCTCTCCCATGGATGGTTGTGTCCTTGGGGAGGAAAATGTCATTGGAGGTCAATGCTTGAGGCCCACTAAGACCCTAGGTCCCCTCCCATGGATGGTTGTGTCCTTGGGGAGGGAAAATGTCATTGGAGGTCAATGCTTGAGGCCCACTAAGACCCCTAGGTCCCTCTCCCATGGATGGTTGTGTCCTTGGGGAGGGAAAATGTCATTGGAGGTCAATACTTGAGGTCTACTAAGACCCCTAGGTCCCTCTCCCATGGATGGTTGTGTCCTTGGGGAGGGAAAATGGCATTGGAGGTCAATACTTGATGTCTACTAAGACCCCTAGGTCCCTCTCCCATGGATGGTTGTGTCCTTGGGGAGGGAAAATGGCATTGGAGGTCAATGCTTGAGGCCCACTAAGACCCCTAGGTCCCTCTCCCATGGATGGTTGTGTCCTTGGGGAGGGAAAATGTCATTGGAGGTCAATACTTGAGGTCTACTAAGACTCCTAGGTCCCTCTCCCATGCATGGTTTTGTCCTTTAGGAGGGAAAATGCCATTGGGGGTCAATGCTTGAGGCCCACTAAGCCACTAAGACCCATAGGTCCCTCTCCCATGGATTCTTGAGGCCCACTAAGACCCCTAGGTCCCTCTCCCATGGATGGTTGTGTCCTAGGGGAGGGAAAGTATCATTGGAGGTCAATGCTTGAGGCCCACTAAGACCCTTAGGTCTGTGTTGTGTTGTTTGGGGGGAGATCAATGGCCAACAATGCAACGAGGGCCACAACGGTTTCTCTTCATTGGCCAACCTAGAAGAACTATGTTTATTCATTGTTGTCGAAGGAAACCTTCCAAATACAAACAGAGAACTGTCCAGAACAGGGAAGACCGTATCCTAGGCCAAGACATTCGGAAGACGTCTTAATTATACATGGGTTGAATGAACAAATGGCCACAACTTGTCCACCATAGTTTGTTGGTTGGCCATCCTTGACGTCTCTTGGACAAAACAGCCATTTCTTGGGCAGAACGAGGTCTTCTCAAAGCAATTTGCTCACGCTTCCTTCGTTCTGGCAGAAGGTCAACTTTGGCCGCCATGGTTTGTTGGCCAACGTTGGCATCCCTCAACACGAAATGGCCATTTCATGGTTCAAGGAAAGAACAAGATCTTCTCAAAGCAATCTGCTCGTGCTTCCTTCTTTCCTTCTGGTCGAAGGCCAATTTCACGTGGACTTTCTTGCATGATCAACGAAGGCATCGAGGGAGGGATATAAAGCAGAGGGTCACAAAGACGAATCTCCAAAGCCAAAGAAATCCACGAAGATGGCCAAGACCTCCCTGCGCTCGGTCGCATTGCTCCTGTTGGGTCTCCCCTTCCTGGCCTTTGCAGGTGATGTTCCTGCCATGGCAAATGTCGACGCCTCAAAGGTAAACATTTCCAGGTGAATCGGGAGTAATCCCACAAAAAGTGATACATCCCAATTGGGATTGACGTACAATACAGGTAAGTAAGTGAGACAGTAGACTGGGACAGTGTTTCCCAACCACCGTGCCGTGGCACACTTGTGTGCCGTGAGCGATCATCAGGTGTGCCGTGGGAAATGGGAACCTCCAATACCCTTTCTTCCCCCTCCTGCCAAACACTTTTTTCTTCTCCACTCGGGCTCCCTTCTTCCCAGCCTCGCTGTGCTCGCTTTGCTCACGCTGCCGCCATTTAGATCCGAGGGGGCAGCGTGAGCATGTTCAGGAGGGGAGGGGGGAGAGAGGAAGACGTGGGGCAAGTCTGCGCAGTAGCGCCCGCACGGGTCACGCCTTCCTCCCTCCCCCCTCCCCTCCTGAACACAATCACGCTGCCCCCTCGGATCAAAATGGCGGCAGAAGCGGCAGTGGAGAAGAAAAAGTAAGTGTTCAGCAGGAGGGGGAAGAAAGGTTATGAAGGGAGGGGAGGAAGAGGTCTCTGTCGAAAGCTGGCATGGGCAAACTTGGACCTTCCAGGTGTTTTGGACTCCAACTCCCACCATTCCTAGCAGCCTCAGGCCCTTTTCCTCCCCCCCCCCTCAGCCACTTAAGCAGGAAAGGGCCTCAGGCTGTTAGGAATGGTGGGAGTTGGAGTCCAAAGCACCCAGAGGGCCAAAGCTTTCCCATGCCTGTTTGAGGGACCTGAAAGTGGTGAGCCTCCTTCCAACATTGTGATTCTGGATAGAAAACAAACAACAACATCACATAACATTGTTTGAGTCCACAGTGCTCTCTGGGTGTAGGTGAACTACAACTTCCAAACTCAAGGTCAATTCCCAAGCAAACCCTTTCAGTACTTTCTGTTGGTAATGAGAGTTCAATATGCCAAGTTTGGTTCAATTCCATTGTTGCAAGAGTTCAGGATGCTCTTTGATTGTGTTTTAACTATAAATCCCAGAAACTGTAACTCCCAAATGTCAAGATCTATTCTCTCCAAACTCCATCCGTGTTCATATTTGGGCATATTGAGTATTCATGTCAAGTTTGGTCCTGATCCAACATTGTTTGAGTCCACAGTGCTCTCTGGATATAGGTGAACTACAACTCCAAAACTCAAGGTTAATGCCCACCAAACCCTTCCAGTATTTTCTGTTGGTCTATTTTGACATAGCTCCCGTTTTCAACCACATATCTGTGTGAGATGAGCTTCTCTAGCTTGACTGCGATTAAAAACAACAACAACAGAGAGAGGGTTGCAGCAGTCTCTGGAAGTGAGGGAAGGTACTGGAAGTCCTATCATGCATGGTCCCCCATTCTCCAATCTGCACCAGGATGTAGAGTGGGTCATGGGGGCTCTGTGTGCCAAGTGTGGTCTAGATCAGTCATTGGATGAGGATGGCAGCAATCTCAGAAGGTGAGTGAAGGTACTTCAACTCCCATCAACCGCAGGAGGTTTGTAAAGTGGGCCATTGGGCCTCTGTGTGCCAAGTTTGGTCCCGATTCGTCATTGGTGTGGGCCAGAGTGCTCTAAGGAAGTGAATTTAAGTACTGCAAGTCCCATCATCCATGGTCCATCCTCCCTCAAACTGCGCCAGGATGTAGGGTGCATCTTTGGGGGGGGGGTGTGCCAAGTTTGGTCTTGTTCTGTCATTGTCGGGGGCCTAGTCAGGAAAATCAAGTTGAGGAAGCCTAACAATATCCCAGGAGCTGAGGCCTAGTCAGGAAAATCAAGTTGAGGAAGCCTAGCTGTCAATTTTGGGCCTGGTCTGTGATTTATAGGGGCTCCAGTGTTGTTTGGGAAGTGAATGATGTGAAGGTACTGCAAATCCCATCATTCGTGGCCCCTCCTGCCCTAAACCACACCAGGTTGTGAAGTGGGCCATTGGGCCCCTGTGTGCCAAGTTTGGTCCTGATCCGTCATTGCTGTGGGCCGCAGTGGCTGACTGCCTGAGGCCTTTCCTTTTCCCTCTGAGTCACCTTAGAATGTTGGAATGTGGTTGGCCAATCGGAGTCCTTTATGCAAATTCCATTTCAGTGGCAGCCAATCCCCTCTGTCTGGGGTCGTAGAATGTTGGAGTTATGAGACTGGCCAATCAGAGCCCTTTATGCAAATAATCCCACAGTGGCAGCCAATCGAAATGCTGTCACATATTCCTCTCGTCGCACCACCACACCACCGCCCGCAAACACTGACTTTTATTATATAAATACATAGATAGATAGATGATATTATTTTGGATGCCTACTCTGGGACCTTCCGTGCTTTGATTGTGGAACTATTACCTTACCACAGGACATTGGACTATAACTCTTATTGCATAGACTCATACAGGATATAATTTGCACTTGAAATACTTTGTTGGATGATTTAAAGCAGGGCTGTCCAACTTCTACCGGCCCAAGGGCCGGAATTCCGGTCACTGATCACCTGGGGGGCCAAAGGGTCTGCCTCCGCCCCCGGCTCCGCCCCCTCCCCGGCTCCGCCCCCTCCCTGGCTCCACCCCCTCCCTGGCTCCACCCCCTCCCGCAGCTCCACCCCCTCCCCGGTTACTTGGCATGAATAATTAATATGCCCAAATGTGAACACTTATGGAGTTTGGGGAAAACAGACCTTGACATTTGGGTATTGTAGTTGCTGGGATTTGTAGTTAGCCTACAATCAAAGAGCATTCTAAACCCCAGCAATGATGGAATTAACCAATCTTGGCACACAGAACTCCCATGACCAACAGGAAATACTGGAAGGCTATAATGATGGATCTGGACCAAACTTGGCATGAATAATTATTATGCCCAAATGTGAACACTGATGGAGTTTGGGGAAAACAGACCTGTAGTTCACCTACCTTCCCAAACGAGGAGGATCAAGGAGGATCCAGTCGCCGGAGCCAGAGCACGAGAAGACAGAGGCAGGAGCCGAAGAAGGTCAAAATCCCATCTGTGGGGGATTTTGATCTCGCGGCGTGATCTCGCGTTGAGATCGAAATCCTGGACTCTGCACGGGATTTCGCAAACATCGCGAGACGACGCCAGCCACACACATGGGATTTCGAGGGAGGTCGAAATCCCGTGTGTAGCTGGCGTAGTCTGGCGATAGGTCCTACAGTTGTATTTATTTTATTATTTTTTTAATTTAAAAAACAGCTGAGCGGGCCGCAGGCAAGGGGCTGGCGGGCTGTGTGCGCCCCGCGGGCCGCCTGTTGGGCAAGCCCGGTTTAAAGGAATACAATTACACATTGAAAACAATGAACTTTGGACTCTTGTTTGTTTATTGAATTCTTCTCGTCGGGAACCACCCTCTTTGAGCTTATTTGTGGTGTGGGCCCCATTGTCAGGCCATGTTGCATTCGTTTTCATTCTGCAGTGTAGATGCACCTCTGGCTTGGTCATTCCAGGCATTAATCTCCCTTTTCTCCTTCCTCCATTAATCTCCCTTTTCTCCTTTGACAAAGTCCCTCACCAAAGGCTCCTAAATAAGCTCTTCAGCCATGGAATCAGGGGACAGGTCTTGTCCTGGATTGGAACCTGGCTAAACTGTAGGAAACAAAGGGTGGTAATAAACGGACACTTCTCTGGATGGAAAGAGGTGGAAGTGGCGTACCCCAAGGTTCAGTTTTGGGTCCGTTACTTTTTAATTTATTCATAAATGATCTGGATGTAAGAGTGAATCCTGAGGTAGCAAAGTTTGCAGACGACACTAAATTGTTCAGGGTAGTTAAAAATGAAACTGAAAAAGCTCCAGAAAGATCTTGAGTGAATGGGCAACAAAGTGGCAAATGCATTTTAACCTAAACAAATGTAAAGTCATGCACATCGGGGCAAAGAACCCCAACTACACCTACCAATTGATGGGGTCAAAGCTTTCCGAGACAAACCAGGAAAGGGATCTTGGGGTCTTGGTGGACAGCTCAATGAAGATGTCAACCCAGTGCGCAGCAGCAGTGAAAAAAGCAAATTCTATGCTTGGCATGATCAGAAAGGGAATCGAAAATAGGTCAGCAAATGTTGTATTGCCTCTCTACAAATCGATGGTAAGGCCACATTTGGAGTACTGTGTACAATTCTGGTCTCCGCACCTTAAGAAGGATATAACGGAACTGGAAAAGGTACAAAAAAGGGCAACAAGAATGATCCAAGGGATGGAGCGGCTCCCTTTATGAAACCAGGTTGCAACGCCTGGTCTTTTCAGCCTTGAAAGACGGTGTTTAAGAGGTGACTTGATCGAAGTGTATAAAATCATGCATGGGATAGAAAAGGTGAATAAAGAAAAATATTTTCCTTGTCACAAAACACTAGGACTAGAGGGCACTCCTGAAGCTCCAAGGTAGGAAAATTAGGACTAACAAAGGGAAATATTTCTTCACCCAGAGGGTCATTGGGTTATGGAACTCACTTCCAGAAGAGGTTGTGACAGCTGTCAGCCTGGACAGCTTCAAGGCAGGATTAGACAGATTCATGGATACCAAGTGTATCGGTAGTTACTGAAAAGGACATTCAAGTGCCACCTCGGAGTTGGTTGAGGTAGGCAGGATTTCCCTGGGTACTGGTTGTGGGGGGTCGGGAGCAGGTCAGGGTTTTGTCCTCCCTTCTGCTCGAGATCCCCGTGTACAACTGGTGGGCCACTGTGTGATACAGAATGGTGGACTAGATGGGCTGAGGTCTGATTCAGCATGGCTCTTCTTATGTTCTTATGTTCTTATGTTCTCTCCTTGCAGCTCGTCGGGAAGTGGTACCCGGTGAAGGCCGTCAACACGAACCCTGATCCGGTCGCACTCCACGCCTACACTGCAGAGGCCGCAGCCGACGGAACCATTACAATGAATTTTCAGATCCCTAAGTGAGTGGCCTCCGGAGTCCTCCCAGAACTCTGAATGAGAGGGTGAAGCTCCTCGGAGGCCCCGAGTTCCTCCTGGCTCAGTTGTGGGGCAGGTCATAGCCTTAGCGACATGAGTTCTCTAGTGCAGTGTTTCCCAACCTTTTTTGAGCCGCGGCACACTTTTTACATTTGCAAAATCCTGGGACACACCACCAACCAAAATGACACAAAATGACACTCTAACACAGTCATACATATAGTTAATATGTTTTTAAAATGTATTTATACACTCAGTGTGAAACCTGGGCCTGTTTCAATGAACTCAACATAGATATCCTGGCAGGAATGGCAGAAAGACACAAACTTCCCACACAGAACTCCCATAACCAAGAGAAAATGCTATAAGAGTTTGATGGGCATTGACCTTGAGTTTTGGAGTTGTAGTTCACCTATATCCAGAGAGCACTGTGGACTCAAACAATGTTGGATCAGGACCAAACTTGGCATGAATACTCAATATGCCCAAATATGAACACAGATGGAATTCAGGGGAAATAGACCTTGACATTTGGGAGTTATAGTTGCTGGGATTTATAGTTCAATCAAAACAGGGGGCAGCACTGTTAAATCATACAAAAAGACTGCAAAGGCAGTGTAAATATAGTATCAAAAGCAGTTTATACAACGTTTATAACTCACAGTGTGAGTATCTAAGTGAACAATAAGAGATAACGTGAATGTATACAGACAATGCAATATAATTCAGGAAATCAATCAAACATCAATGATGCAAACTATTCAAATAGCCATTTGGCAACAGAGTGACGCACTTGGGCGAGAGCAAGACCCCGGAAATAGCCTTTGCTACGCCACCCGATCAGGGGCTTTAGTTGGGGCACACCCGCCCCTGGCTGTTTTCCTTTAGTAAGGGCCCACCTTGTACCTATCAGGTTTTGAATCGCCACAACGGACCCTGTAAGCGTTCTTGTAGCCCTGAACTTTTGCAATTGCATTGATATTATGATTTCGTAATGGCTATTTGAATTGTTTGCATCATTGATGTTTGATTGATTTCCTGAATTATATTGCATTGTCTGTATACATTCACGTTATCTCTTATTGTTCACTTAGATACTCACAGTGTGAGTTATAAACTTTGTATAAACTGCTTTTGATACTATATTTACACTGCCTTTGCAGTCTTTTTGTGGGATTTATAGTTCCCCTACAATCAAAGAGCATTCTGAACCCCACCAGTGATAGAACTGGGCCAAACTACCCACACAGAACCCCCAGGAGGCAAGAGGAGGTCTCTACTTGGGGAAAGGGAGGCGGGCCTTCCCAATGCATGGAGAGGGAGAGACCAAGTACACAACGGGTGGGGAGGGGGGTGGTTGTAATTTTGTGCCTTCATCGAGGTAGGTTTCTTAGGGTTTTTATATTTCAACACACTAGACTCTTCCCCCCCCCCCTTCCTGGAGGTTCTAATTTCCCACGGCACACCTGATGATCGCTCACGGCACACCTGATGATCGCTCACGGCACACTAGTGTGCCCTGGCACACTGGTTGGGAAACACTGCTCTAGTGTTTGGGGTCCCACCTCCAAGGCACCTCCAGAGGGTCCTAATCTGAAAACAGTCCCAAATATCCTTCTGAGACGCCTCGCAGAGATGGGACTTGGAGGTACCGCTCTGCAGTGGCTCCAGTCCTTCCTGGAGGGTCGGTCTCAGAAGGTGTTATTGGGTGACACCTGTTCGACCCCACAACCGTTGTCTTGCGGAGTCCCTCAGGGCTCAGTACTGTCCCCGATGTTATTTAACATCTACATGAAGCTGTTGGGGGAGATCATCCGGAGTTTCGGAGTATGGTGTTATCTGAATGCGGATGACGTCCAGATCTGTCACTCCTTCCCACCTGTCACTAAGGAGGCTGTCCAGACTTTGAACTGGTGCTTGGCCGCTGTGTCGGACTGGATGAGGGCTAGCAAATTGAAGCTAAATCCAGACAAAACAGAGGCACTCCTGGTCAGTCGAAAGGCCGAACAGGGCATAGGGTTACAGCCTGTGTTGGATGGGGTCGCACACCCCCTGAAGACACAGGTTCGCAGCTTGGGAGTGATCCCGGACTCATCGCTGAGCCTGGAAACCCAGGTCTCGGCGGTGGCCAGAGGGGCTTTTGCACAACTAAGACTTGTGCGCCAGCTGTGCCTGTACCTTGGGAAGTCTGACTTGGCCACGGTAGTCCTCGCTCTGGTTACATCCCGTATAGATTACTGCAATGAGCTCTATGTGGGGCTGCCTTTGAAGACGGTTTGGAGACTCCAATTAGTACAACGGTCGGCAGCCAGATTACTAACCAGGGCGACATACAGGGAACGTACCACCCCCCTGTCATGTCAGCTCCACTGGCTGCTGCTACATCTCCGAGCCCAATTCAAAGTGCTGGTGTTGACCTACGGCTCTAAACGATTCTGGCCCAGCTTGCTTGTCCGAACGCATCCACCCCTATGTCCCACCTTGAAATTTAATATCATCCGGGGAGGCCCTGCTCTCACTCCCGTCTACAGCTCAAATGCGCCTGGCGGGGACGAGGAACAGGGCCTTCTCGGCGGTGGCTCCCCGCCTATGGAACACACTCCCAACCGAGAGAAGATAGATCTCTTCCCTCCTAGCTTTCCGAAAGAAAGTAAAGGCATGGCTGTGGGACCAGGCGTTTGGTCAATATATGCAATCAGCACCTTAAGGCAGTGTTTCCCAACCAGGGTGCCGTGGCACAATAGTGTGCCGTGAGCGATCCTCAGGTGTGCCGTGGGAAATGGGAACCTCCAATCCCCTTTCTTCCCCCTCCTGCCGAACACTTTTTCTTCTCCACTGGGCTCCCTTCTTCCCAGCCCCGCCTGCCGAACACTTTGCTCTGGGGCTCTCGCAGTAGCGCCCGCACGGTTCACGCTCCCTCCCCTCCCCCTCCCCTCCTGAACACGCTCACGCTGCCCCCTGGATCAAAATGGCGCAGAAGCGGCAGTGGAGAAGAAAAAGTAAGTGTTGGGCAGGAGGGGGAAGAAAGGGCGCGAAGGGGGAGGGGGAGGAAGAGGTCTCTCTCGAAAGCTGGCATGGGCACACTTGGATCTTCCAGGTGTTTTCAGACTCCAACTCCCACCATTCCTAGCAGCCTCAGGCCCTTTCCCTTTCCCCCCCAGCCACTTAAACAAGAAAGTGCTCAGGCTGTTAGGAATGGTGGGAGTTGAAGTCCAAAGCACCCAGAGGCCCAAAGTTTTCCCATGCCTGTTTTAGGGACCTTAAAGTGGTGAGCCTCCTTCCAAAGTTGTGATTCTGGATAGAAAACAAACAACAACATAACATGACATTGTTTGAGTCCACAGTGCTCTCTGGGTGTAGGTGAACTACAACTTCCAAACTCAAGGTCAATTCCCAAGCAAACAATTTCAGTACTTTCTGTTGGTAATGAGAGTTCCATATGCCAATTCCATTGTTGCAAGGGTTCAGGATGCTCTTTGATTGCTGCCCCCTGTTTTGATTGAACTATAAATCCCAGAAACTGTAACTCCCAAATGTCAAGGTCTATTTTCCCCAAACTCCATCTGTGTTCACATTTGGGCATATTGAGTATTCATGCCAAGTTTGGTCCTGATCCAACATTGTTTGAGTCCACAGTACTCTCTGGATGTAGGTGAACTACAACTCCAAAACTCAAGGTCAATGCCCACCAAACTCTTATAGTATTTTCTCTTGGTAATGGGAGGTCTGTGTGGAAAGTTTGTGTCTTTCTGCCATTCCTGCCAGGATATCTATGTTGTGTTCATCGAAACAGGCCCAGGTTTCACACTGAATGTATAAATACATTTAGAAACGTATTAACTATATGTATGACTGTGTTAGAGTGTCATTTTGTGTCATTTTGGTTGGTGGTGTGTCCCAGGATTTGGTAAATGTAAAAAATGTGCTGCGGCTCAAAAAAAGGTTGAAAAACTCTGCCTTAAGGGACGAACTGGATTGGCGTGAAGACGGATGAAGCTGGTTTAATGTTTAATGATGACTTCTATAGTTTTAATTACCGTATGTTGTTTTTATCATTATATATGTATGCAGTGATTTTATTGTATTGCTGAAATAGCATCTTAATGGGGTTGAATATAAGCCGCCCTGAGTCCCCCTTCCGGGGTTGAGAAGGACGGGTTAGAAATATGGTAAATAAATAAATACATACAGTAAATACATAAATACATAAATACATAAATAAATAAATAAATAAATAAATAAATAAATATGGGACAATTTTAGTCCCTAGAAGGGAAAGCAGGGGCTCCCCAAAAAGTGGGATCTTTGACCTTTGTCCTATTCTTCCTTCCTTCCGTTCTTTTTCCTTTCTTCCTTGTATCTTTCCTTTCCTTCCTTCCCTTCCTTTCTTTTTCCTTCCTTCCTTTCCTGCCTACCTTCCATCCTCCCTTCCCTTATTTTCCATTCCTCCCTTCCTTTCTTTCCCTTCTTTTTCTTCACTCCCTTTCTTTCTTTTTTCTTTCTTCCTTCCTTCCTTCCTTCCTTCCTTCCTTCCTTCCTTCCTTCCTTCCTTCCCAGGGATGGTGCCTGCGATGTGAAAAAGCTAACCGGAAGCACGAAAAGCCCCGGGGTCTTCAGCTCGGCAGGTAAGCCCAGAAGAAAGGTTGCCTTCCCCAGGTGGGAGGTGAAGTTCCCCCAAGGGTCTCAAGCGTTGCCTTGCCGTGGTGTTCATTGGGATTAATGAGCATCCACCTGCCATGGGTTTCTCTGGGTAGATGGAGATGCCACCATCATGGACACGGACTACAAGACCTACCTCGTCGCATATATATCCAAAGGCGACCTGCGCCTCGTGACGCTCTATGGTAGGTTTCCCAGAGATATATTAGGGGCCCCATTTTAAAAAGTCAATTGGGATGAATGGGAAGACCTCCTTCCGCCTCTCTAGGACGGTCAACATGCCATTGTTGCTGGTGTTCTTACACGCCTTCAGGCCCGGGTTAACCCCTTTTGGTGACCTAGTCCACTCTTTGGAATTACGTCCCCAAACCAACATCTACCGCACCCCCCACCTCCTCCTCCCAGTCCTTGATTACCCATAAGGCCACCCTAGGCCATGGCCTAGGGCGGCACCTTTTGGGGGGCAGCCGGTCCGGACCCACCAAAAAAAGTTTTTTAAAAAATCAAAAAAAATTCAAAAAAAAGTGTGGCGGCGTAAGCGCCATCCACGACCCCCCCCCCCCCTTAGCTCTGCTCTCCTCGGTTCTGTCCCCGCCCTTGGCTCCGCCCCATCCCCGCCTCCGCCCCCGCCTCCTCGCACGCCCAGTCTGTTTCCCTGCCTCCCTTGTCCGGCTCACGCGCCTCAGTCTCTCTGTGTGTTTGTGTTTCCCTGCCTCTCTCTCTCTCTCTTTCGCACGCGCTCCTCCCTCCCTCCCTCGGGTCGCGCCCCCCCAGCCTGTGTTTCCCTGCTTCTCGCACGAGGGCGGAGCCGGGGGCGAGGCAGAGCAAAGCCGGGGGCAGGGCGGGGGCGGAGCTGGGGATGGAGCTGGGGGCGGGGAGGAGCCAGGGACGGGGGCAGACTCAGAGCCTTTGGCCTAGGGTGCCAAAAGGGCCTGATCCGGGCCTGCCTCGTCCTCGCGGCACCGCGCACCCTCCTTCCTTGAGTCAAGGAAGGAGGGCACGTGGAGAAGGAGGAGGCAGAGGGAAGCCCCACCCCCGGGGCCGCTGCCGGGCATGCGCAGCAGGAGGGCGCGAGCACCTCTGCCTCCTCCGCCATGTTCCCGGGTGCCGCAGTGGCCCCGGGGGCTTCCCACCTCCTCGCGCCCTCCTTCCTTGACAAGAAGGAGGCAGGGCGATGGCGGGGGCGATGGCGAGAGGGGGGCGCCATTCCCTCCTCCCCCGCCCCCGCGCGCCGCCCTCCCCGAGAGAGAGAGAGAGAGAGAGAGAGAGAGAGAGAGAGAGAGAGTCATCTCCATGCCGCGCATTGCGGTTTTGTTTCAACATTTTTTTTTTTTTTGGGTCCGTGTGAACTGCGCCCCTTTGGCTTGCACCCCTAGGCAGTGGCCTAGTGTGGCCTTATGGGTAATCCGGGCCTGAACGCCATAGATAAGTGTTTCCCCAAACTTAGCCTTCCAGACAAAAGGAGGAGAAGCCCTGCCATAGACAAATGGGGAAACCCCACTAGCCAAGTACAGCAAACGGGACAGTACGGTGTACTATAAATCCCACGTATATTAGTGTAGTGGGAGATCGTGTAATTAAGGGTTTTTAGGGGGGGGGGCAGACAGGACTCTGTCATAGGCAAATGCTGTCATATAGGGAACCCCATTAGTCAGGTGTAGCCAGATGTAGACCCCGGGGTTTATGCCTCTATAAAAGCTTCTGAATAGGGCCACTTCCAGGCCCATCATCCTGCGCTACATCTTTCAAGCTGACTCCCCTTTCCCCCCTCCTTTTCTGGGGTCCCCTTTCAGCACGAGATAAGCAAGTGTCTGAGAAGGTCGAAAAGAAGTTCAACGCCTTGGTCCAAAAAGTGGGGCTGAAGTCGGCGCATCCATTAGAAGCAAAACAAGAAGGTAACCGAGGGTGATGGGTTGTGTAGTCGTTGGGAAGAGGCTGCTTCCTCTCATCTGAATCTCACATGTCTTTCCTTCCGCAGATATCTGCACAAGCCCGCCGGCATAGGTAAGATTAATATATATTACTACCTTTATATTTGTGTATTGCACCTTTTTTCCCAACAGAGGGCCTCCAAAGGCATGTCAATAGATGGGACCTCTTGTTCTGTTCCTCCTGTCTCCCAACAGAGGGCCACCAAAGGCATGTCAATAGATGGGACCTCTTGTTCTATTCCTCCTGTCTCCCAACAGAGGGCCTCCAAAGGCATGTCAATAGATGGGACCTCTTGTTCTGTTCCTCCTGTCTCCCAACAGAGGGCCTCCAAAGGCATGTCAATAGATGGGACCTCTTGTTCTGTCCCTCCTGTCTCCCAACAGAGGGCCTCCAAAGGCATGTCAATAGATGGGACCTCTTGTTCTATTCTGTCTCCCAATATTTTATTTATTTATATATATAGATATTCAAAAGGGGGCTTCAAAAGATTTGCAAATAGAGGGGATGCTGGGATAGATACAAGTGGCCATTGGGAGCAACACACCGCCTACACTGATGGTTTGCTCCTTTCCTTCTTCAGGGCCCTAAAGGAACCCAGGAGGCGGCCGCAGCCTTGTTCCCCCAAAAGTGGGACTCAAACGTTGTGCAGAATGGAAGGACACCAACATCACCTCAGAGTCCCAACAATAAAGGAATAATGAAACCCTAAAATATCCAGCTGTCCTTTATGTTAATATTATTATTTATTTTATTTATTTCCGGCATTTTACCCCGCTCTTCTCAACCCCCGAGGGGGGACTCAGAGCGGCTTACAAAAAGGCACAATTCGATGCCCACACAGTAAAACACAATATAAAACCGCAGAAACATTCCACATTATAATACATTAAAATACAATTACATTAAGCATCATACGGATTCATTTATGTTAAAAACAGTGTTCCGTCCATAAAAGCAATTGAGCCCTATTCATCAACTTTCCATTAAAATCCAATCTAAAATGCTGCATTTTGCTAGTGTGCAAAACGCCTGGTCCCATAGCCAGATTTTACTTTTTTTCCTGAATGCCAGGAGGGATGGGGTTGATCGTATGTCGCTGGGAAGCGTGTTCCAGAGACGGGGAGCCACCACCGAGAAGGCCCTCTCCCTCGTCCCCACCAACCGCATTTGAGAAGTTGGCGGGAGCGAGAGCAGGGCCTCCCCAGAAGATCTTAAATTACGAGTTGGGACGTAGTGGCAGATGCGTTCAGACAAGTAAGCTGGGCCAGAACCGTATAGAGCTTTAAAGGTCAAAACCAGCACTTTGAATTGAGCTCGGAAGTGGACAGGCAGCCAGTGGAGCTGACACAACAGGGGGGTGGTATGCTCCCTGTATGTAGCTCCCGTTAGTAATCTGGCTGCCGCCCGTTGGACTAGTTGTAATTTCGAACTGTCTTCAAAGGCAGCCCCACATAGAGTGCGTTGCAGTAATCTATTCGGGATGTGACCAGAGCGTGGACGACCATAGCCAGATCAGACTTCCCAAGGTACGGGCGCAGCTGGCGCAGGAGTCTTAACTGTGCAAAAGCTCCCCTGGCCACCGCCGAGACCTGGGGCTCCAGGCTCAGCGGTGAGTCCAGGATCACCCCAGGCTGCAAACCTGTGTCTTCAGGGGAGTGTAACCCCATCCAACACAGGCTGTAACCCTATGCCCTGTTCGGCCTTTCGACTGACCAGGAGTGCCTCTGTCTTGTCTGGATTTAGTTTCAATTTGCTAGCCCTCATCCAGTCCGACACAGCAGCCAAGCTCTGGTTCAAGGTCTGGATAGCCTCCTTGGTGACAGGTGGGAAGGAGTGACAGATCTGGACGTCATCTGCGCACACAGATAACACCTTTACCCGAAACTCCGAATGATTTCTCCCAGCGGTTTCATGTAGATGTTAAATAACATTGGGGACAGTACTGAGCCCTGAGGGACTCCACAAGACAGCGGTTGCAGAGCCGAACAGGTGTCACCCAGTAACACCTTCTGGGAACGACCTTCCAGGAAGGATTGGAGCCACTGCAGAGCAGTTCCTCCAAGCCCCATATCTGCAAGGCGACCCAGAAGGATAACGTGGTCAACGGTATCGAAAGCCGCTGAGAGGTCCAGCAGAACCAACAGGGACACACTCCCCTGTCGAGCTCCCGGCGTAGATCATCTACCAAGGCGACAAAGGCTGTTTCAGTCCCATGTCCCGGCCTAAAGCCAGACTGTGCCGGATCAAGATAATCAGTGTCTACCAAGCCCAAATAGCCCTAAAAATGAAAGAAGAGAGGGGTGCATCCACACGGGATAAGTGATTGAAAGGGCATCTAGTCCAACCCCTTTGGGCAGGCAAGAAAAACAAAATCAAAGTGCTCCCGACAGATGGCCATCCGGCCTCGCTTCAATCAGCTCGACAGAAGGAGACTCTACTGAACTCCTAGTGCAGGGGTCAGGAACCTTTTTTACTCAGAGAGCCATGAAAGTAAAATCAGGCCCGGATTACCCATAAGGCCAGGCTAGGTCATGGCCTAGGGGCGCACACCGAGGGAGGCACAGATCACGGACCCCCCCCCCAATGTTTAAACAAATAAAAACGCAATCCTGGTGGTGTACCCCAGGATTTTGTAAATGTAAAAAAACGTTCCGTGGCTCAAAATTGGGTGAAAAACACGGCCCTAGACAACACAGCCATTTCTTGGTCTATGGCAGTGTTTCCCAACCAGTGTGCCGTGGCACACTAGTGTTCCGTGAGCGAACATCAGGTGTGCCGTGGGAAATGGGAACCTCCAATACCCTTTCTCCCCTCCTGCCGAACACTTTTTCTAGTCCATTCGGCTCCTTCTTCCCAGCCTGCTCGCTTTCCCTCGCTCTGCTCATGCTGCCGCTTCTGCGGGAGGGGGAGGGAGGAAGACATGACCGGGCGGGCGCTACTGCATAGACTCGCCCCACGTCTTCCTCCCTCCCTTCACAGTGCTCTCTGGATATAGGTGAACTACAACTCCAAAACTCAAGGTCAATGCCCACCAAACTCTTATAGTATTTTCTCTTGGTTATGGGAGTTCTGTGTGGGATGTTTGATTCCATTCCATCATTGGTGGAGTTCAGAATGCTCTTTGATTGCGGGTGAACTATAACTCCCAGCTGTTGAGCAAGACCTTCGTGTGTGTCTTTCTGCCATTCCTGCCAGAATATCTATGTTGTGTTCATCGAAACAGGCCCAGGTTTCACACTGAG
>JARBWK010001832.1:0-17138 GCA_030556195.1 Anolis apletophallus | reverse complement strand
ATCACCATTCTCATAATTGTTTGGGTTTTCGTTGGAAAACCGGGGAACTGGGACTTTGCGTTGACTTTGGTTGCACCAGTGGAATTTACATCGCATTGACTTTATTTGGGATTACCACCGCTTCCTTGAACTCTTTCCACCCTGGTCTACGCATCCCCACCAGCTGAACTTTTTCCTACAACACCCAGTCATTTATTGGTGATGTATAACATTTATGGGCTTTGTATGGCGTCCTTCTAATGTGCATGTATTGACACTTGGAAAATTATACTGCTATTTTGCTATATTGTGTATATTGCTTCCCTCGTGTGTTTGGCTGTATATTCCTACTACTGTATTGTGTGTTTAGTGTTCCTGGACTGTTGTAGTTGAGCAAACTGAGCCTGTAGTTGCTACAGGTAGTAACTCGGAGGAGGATTCTGTGTTGGACATGTCACTGGAAGAGGGAGGTTTAGGCGGACTGACTGCAGCTGGGAGGAAAAGGGCTGCAAGTGCTGAGAGTTTGGAAGAGGCAGAGCACAGGAGAAAGGTCCGACAAATACTTAGGGAGCCTACCAGTGATGATACTTTTGAGGGGTTTGATGTAGAGTTACCTTCAGAAGAGAGTGATACCGAGCTGGACTCAGCACTGGTGCAAGATGTCAGGGATGTGATAAATGCTGAGTCCAGCGAAAGCTCATTGTTTGGCTTTTCGAGTGACCTTGCTTGGCCTAGTGGGAATGTTGAATCGGACTGGGGGTCCTTTAACTGCTCAGCAAAGGTGGGAGGATTGGAGGAACACACCCAGGGCTGCAGCTGAGGGGAATGGGGCAGAGTTGGGTGGGGAGTCTGATGACTCTGATTTGTAAGGGTATTAAAGTAAGGCCTGGGGATTTGGGACTCTGCGGTCGGCCAAGGTGTTGCTGGTGGGTTGCTGGTTCGTGTATTTGGTGCTCTTGTTTCTTGTATCGCAGTTCCTGATTCCCAGCAAGCTGTGAGTATTGGGCTGTTTCCCATGCTGGGTTCTGGGGGAGCTGCCATGGCAGCTCTAGCTGAAAATGTTGTATGTTGGGGGTTTGGGGTTTTAATGTGTGTTTTTATGTTTAGTGACTACCGCGTTTCGTTTGGGCTTTTCCTGTGTTGCTGTGAGTGTCTGTCCCTTAATTGGTATCGTATATGGGTGGAGGGAAGTTGCTGTGGGATGCGGGGGCTTTTATGTGTTTGTTTGTATACTTAGCTCCTGGAATTGGAGAAGCACTCTTCCTTTCCTTTTCTGGACGGGTCTTCACATCGCAACAGACTTCAAGCCGGAATAAAGCCAAGGACTTCAAAAGACGGACGTCTTCATTGTTTTTGTTTACAGGGCTTTTTGTGGGTTACTTTTATGCCGGACTGTGGCTGTGTTTTTGTTCAAAATAAACTGTGAATACTTTTTACTAGCTTGGCGTGTCCTTGAGCCATCTGTGGGGGTTACGACATGGACTTTGTCACCTCTGGAATTTGGATTGTTGTTTAGTTATCCCCTGTTGCTAAACATTTTTTGGATTATATATCTTCCTTTCTTATTCTTGCTTTTTAATATGGTTTTTATAAGTTTTACAATAAACTGTTTGCTTATATTCTTGGACTTTCGTGTGGTGCGGTGGTCATATGCGTTTCCAGGCCTGGAGCGCAACACAATATCTATCTATCTATCTATCTATCTATCTATCTATCTATCTAAATGCTGATGTCGTCGTGAGTACCTTAAAAACAAAACAAAAAACTACGGGGGCCAATACCCACCAAATTTGGCAGCAAAATGTCTCACAACGCAAGGTGTGACCAACAATAAAAATACCCCCAAAGAACCCCTCAAAATTCATTAAATTAACAAAATACAGATCCTTCATTGTCCCGCTCTGGCCCCGCCTCCTCTCCCTGCCTCCTCTCCCTCGCTGAATTTTCCCCTCCTCCCTCTAGCGTTCTTTCCTTTCTTCTTTTTTTTTTTTGGCAAGGGGAGGGGATGTGGTGGAGGGGTAATTTATTTATTTATTTATTTATTCGGACTTATATTCCGCCCTTCCCGGCCAGCTTGGGGCGGTTCACATAACATATTAAAATGCACTGCGAAGCAGAGGTACATCATAAAAGCAACAAGAACAGGAAATAAAAGTTGCAAATAATGCAACGACAGTATAATAGACAGTACATTTCCCGGGGCTTCAATCAAAGGCCAGCTTGAATAACACAGTTTTGCAAGCCCTCCGGAATGGGATAAGCTCCGCTATCGCCCGGACGTCGTCTGGCAGTACGTTCCAGAGCATTGGGGCAGCGACTGAAAAGGCTCATTGCCTTGTGCTGGAGAGATGGCAGGAGCGGACAGATGGTACCGCCAAAAGGTTTCGCTCTTCTGAGCGCAGTGATCTCAGGGGAACGTATGGGGTGAGGCGGTCCCTCAGGTACACCGGCCCCAGACCATGTAGGGCCTTGAAGGTCAAAACCAACACCTTGAAGACAATTCGGTATTCGATTGGAAGCCAGTGCAATTGCCGCAAGATGGGCGTAATGTGCTCTCTTGCCGACGCTCCCGCCAGCAAGCGAGCTGCAGCATTTTGCACCAGCTTGAGTTTCCGAATTGTCGACAAGGGAAGGCCTATGTAGAGGCCGTTACAGTAGTCTAGCCTCGAGATGACCGTCGCTTGGATTACCGTGGCCAGGTCGTCCCTGTCCCCCGTTCTGGCCCCACCCTCTACTCCAGCCCCGTTCCTGCCCCCTCTCCCTCGCCACACTCCCCCCTCCTCCCGTTTACCATTCCTTCCTTCTTTTCCTTTGGCAAGGGAGGGGGGTGCAGAGGAGGGGCAAAAAGAGGCTCCGCCCCTGCTCAGGCCTCACACCCTACCCTACCCTACCCTCGTCCCCGCCTCATCCCTACTCTGGCCCCACCCCCTCTCCCCACTCCCCACTCCTTCCTTCTAGCATTCCTTCCTTCCTTCTTTCCCTTTGGCAAGGGAAGTAGAAAGGAAAGAAAAAGGAAAGGAAAGGCAGGAAAGAGGTAAAGAAGGAAGGAGAACAGACAGGAAGGAAGGAAAGAAGAAAGGAAGGAGAGAAAAAGGGAAGGAATGAAAGAGGGAAAGGGGGGGAAGGTAAGAGAGAAGGAGGGAGGGAAAGAAGGAAAGAGAGAAGGAAGGAAGGAAAGAAAGAGATACCAAAGGAAGGAAGAAGAGAAAGTAGAAATGAAAGAAAAAGGAAGGGACAGGCGGGAAAGAGGTATGGATGGAAGGAAGGAGAACAGACAGGAAGGAGAGAAGAAAGGAGGGAGGGGAAAAGGGAAAGAATGAAAGAGGGAAAGGGGGAGGAAGGTAAGAGAGTAAGAGGGAAAGAATGAAGGAAGGAAGGAAAGCGGAACCGAAGGAAGGAAGAAGAGAAAGTAGAAAGGAAAGAAAAAGGAATGGAAAAGCCGGAAAGAGGTAAAGAAAGGATGGAGAAAAAGAAATAAAAAGTGAAAGAAGGAAGGAGAACAGACAGGAAGGAAGGAGAGAAGAAAGGAAGGAGAGAAAAAGGGAAGGAATGAAAGAGGGAAAGGGGGGAGGAAGGTAAGAGAGGAGGAGGGAGGGAAAGAAGGAAGGAAGGAAAGCGGAACCGAAGGAAGGAAGAAGAGAAAGTAGAATGGAAAGAAAAAGGAATGGAAAAGCCGGAAAGAGGTAAAGAAAGAATGAAGGAGAAAAGGAAACAAAAAGTGAAAGAAGGAAGGAAACAGGGAGGGAAGAAAGGAGACAAAGGAAGAAGTAGAGAAAGGGGGAGGGAAGGAAGGAAGGAAAGAGAGAAGGAAGGATGAAACCAAAGAGTGAAAGAAGGAATAAAAGAAAGAGGTTGGGAAGGAAGAAAGGAGGAAAAGGGGAAGAAAAAGGGGGGAAGGAATAGGTAGACCTGTTTGGCTGTGGAACATGTTGCCTTGGAGCATGATGGGAATCTACTTCCCTGGAGGTTTTTAAGCAGAGGCTGGATGGCCATCTGTTGGAAGTGTTTTGATTGTGCGTTCCTGCACGGCAGGAAGGGGTTGGGCTGGATGACCTTAGTCATCTCTTCCAACTCTATGATTCTTTAAATAGAAGATACTGAAGCATGACGCTCTACGTTGGCTACCGTATACGATTTTTCAACAGAGGCTGGATGGCCATCTGCCGGGAGTGCTTTGATTGTATATTCCTGCATACTAAAGGGTTGGACTGGATGATGTTTGTGGTCTCTTCCAACTCTGTGATTCTATGAATCTGAGACACTGAAGCATGATGCTCTCCATTGGTTATTGCAGTGTTTCCCAACCTTTTTTGAGCTGCGGCACACTTTTTACATTTTCAAAATCCGGGGGCACACCACCAACCAAAATGACACAAAATGACACTCTAACACAGTCATACATATAGTTAATGTGTTTTTTAATGTATTTATACACGCAGTGTGAAACCTGGGCCTGTTTCGATGAACACAACATAGACATCCTGGCAGGAATGGCAGAAAGACACAAACTTCCCACACAGAACTCCCATAACCAAGAGAAAATGCTATAAGAGTTTAGTGGGCATTGACCTTGAGTTTTGGAGTTGTAGTTCACCTATATCCAGAGAGCACTGTGGACTCAAACAATGTTGGATCAGGACCAAACTTGGCATTAATATTCAATATGCCCAAATGTGAATGCAGATGGCATTCAGGGGAAATAGACCTTGACATTTGGGAGTTGTAGTTGCTGGGATTTATAGTTCCCCTACAATCAAAGAGCCTTCTGAACCCCACCAATGATAGAACTGGGCCAAACTTCCCACAGAACCCCCAGGAGGCAAGAGAAGGTCTCTACTTGGGGAAAGGGAGGCGGGCCTTCCCAATGCATGGAGAGGGAGAGACCAAGTAGACAACGGGAGGGGGGTGGTTGTAATTTTGTGCCTTTATCGAGGTAGGTTTCTTAGGGTTTTTATACTTCAACACACTAGACTCTCCCCGCTCTGCTCCTGGAGGTTCCAATTTCCCACGGCACACCTGATGATCGCTCACGGCACACTAGTGTGCTCTGGCACACTGGTTGAGAAACATTGCTTTAAATAGAAGATACTGAAGCATGGTGCTCTATGTTGGTTACCGTATACGATTTTTCAACAGAGGCTGGATGGCCATCTGACGGGAGTGCTTTGATTGTATATTCCTGCATAGCAAAGGGTTGGACTGGATGATGTTTGTGGTCTCTTCCAACTCTGTGATTCTATGAATCTGAGACACTGAAGCATGATGCTCTCCATTGGTTATTGTATAAGGTTTTTCAACAGAGCCTGTATGGCCATCTGCCCAGAGTGCTTTGATTGTGTGTCCCTGCATAGCAAGGGGTTGGACCCGATGACATTTGTGGTCTCTTCGAACTTTGTGATTGTATCAATCTAAGATAGTGAAGCATGATATTCTACATCAGTGTTTCCCAACCAGTGTGCCATGGCACACTAGTGTGCCGTGAGCGATCATCACGTGTGACGTGGGAAATGGGAACCTCCAATCCCCTTTCTTCCCCCTCCTGCCGAACACTTTTTCTTCTCCACTCGGGCTCCCTTCTTCCCAGCCTCGCTTTGCTCGCTTTGCCTCGCTTTGCTCTGGGGTGAGTCTGCGCAGTAGCACCCACACGGGTCACATCTTCCTCCCTCCCCCTCCCCTCCTGAACATGCTCACGCTGCCCCCTCGGATCAAAATGGCAGCAGAAGCGGCAGTGTAGAAGAAAAAGTAAGTGTTCGGCAGGAGGGGGAAGAAAGGGCGCGAAGGGGGGGAGGAAGAGGTCTCTGTCGAAAGCTGGCATGGGCAAACTTGGACCTTTCAGGTGCTTTGGACTCCAACTCCCACCATTCCTAGCAGCCTCAGGCCCTTTTCCTTTTCCCCCCTCAGCCACTTAAGCAGGAAAGGGCCTCAGGCTGTTAGGAATGGTGGGAGTTGAAGTCCAAAGCACCCAGAGGGCCAAAGTTTTCCCATGCCTGTTTTAGGAACCTTAAAGTGGTGAGCCTCCTTCCAACATTGTGATTCTTGATAGAAAACAAACAACATAACATAACATTGTTTGAGTCCACAGTGCTCTTTGGGTGTAGGTGAACTACAACTTCCATACTCAAGGTCAATTCCCAAGCAAACCCTTTCAGTACTTTCTGTTGGGAATGAGAGTTCAATATGCCAAGTTTGGTTCAATTCCATTGTTGCAAGAGTTCAGGATGCTCTTTGATTGCGAGTTAACTATAAATACCAGAAACTGTAACTCCTACATGTCAAGGTCTATTTTCCCCCAAACTCCGTCTGTGTTCACATTTGGGCATATTGAGTATTCATACCATGTTTGGTCCTGATCCAACATTGTTTGAGTCCACAGTGCTCTCTGGATACAGGTGAACTACAACTCCAAAACTCGAGGTCAATGCCCACCAAACTCTTATAGTATTTTCTCTTGGTTATGGGAGTTCTGTGTGGGAAGTTTGTGTCTTTCTGCCATTCCTGCCAGGATATCTATGTTGTGTTCATCGAAGCAGGCCCAGGTTTCACCCTGAGTGTATAAATACATTTTAAAAACATATTAACTATATGTATTACTGTGTTAGAGTGTCATTTTGTGTCATTTTGGTTGGTGGTGTGCCCCAGGATTTTGTAAGTGTATAAAGTGTGCCGCGGCTCAAAAAAGGGTTGGGAAACACTGTTCTACATTGATCATTGTATAAGACTTTTCACCAGAGGCTGGATGGCCATCTGTCGGGAGTGCTTTGATTGTGTTTTCCGACATTATAAGGGTTTCGATTGGACGTAAATCCCCTTCTAACTCTAAGATCTTGTATTCGGAAAAACAAGATGACCCACTGCGCCGCCGGGCATTTAAAGGTTCGGAAACACTGTTCTTCATTGATCATTGCATAAGACTTTTCACCAGAGGCTGGATGGCCATCTGCTCATCTCCATTTCTAAGCAGATGAGCAAGATGACAGGTGTTGTCCACTCTGACATCTCGCCAAGGCCATGTAGCCGGCATGACTCCATGGAGCGCTGTTACCTTCCCTCCGGAGCGGTACCTATTCATCTACTCACATTTCCACGTTTTCGAACTGCTAGGTTGGCAGGAGCTGGGGCTAACGGCGGAAGCTCAACAAGTTTCGATCAACAGCTCAGGGATTTAACCCACCGTGCCGCCGGGCATTAATTCTACATCTACAGTGTGGATGGACCCCGGGAAACTCAATATGAAGTTTGAGCTGACTTTCCCTGCAATGAAAATCTGGAAGTTGTAGTTTGTCGGGACAGAGAGGAAGGCTTACTGATTATTTACAAAGGCCTTGTCAAACTACAACTACCAGCATTCCATAGCATTGAGCCATGGCAGTCCAATTGCATTCCTTCCACAGCAAAGAGATGGACTCACTGCAGGGGAGCCAGATGGATTGGGGTTAAGGATTAACCACTGGAATCACTAACTAACTAAATAACTTCCCAGCCCTGGCTTGCTTTGCCCAATTCAAAGCTTCCTCCAGCAGCCAAAAGGTAGTCTAAGGACTCACCATGCTTGCTTGCTTGCTGCTGCAGCCGCTGAACCCACAGGTTGTGCTTCTTCTGCGTCGATCAGACTTTGCTTGGCGTGGGCGGAAGGGGGCGTGGCCAATGGGGGCGTGGCCACTGGTGCAAAGAGCCGCCCACTCCTGGAGACTCCTTGGTCCAAAAGGGCAACTTTGACTCCAGCAGGGAGGAGCTGGAATGGATCAGCTGGTCGCTGCTAGTATTCCATAGGATCCTGACATTAGAAGTGAGCCCCAAGCCTTACCCCTCTGCCAGGCAGGAAGGCACCACCCAAACACTCCCAACAGATGGCCATGTATCCTCTGATTTTTAAAAAGGTACCTGGAGTCCAAGCAAAATATTTGGAAATTTATTTCAGTGAGAGCCATATAATATATATCAGTGTTTTTCAACCTTTTTTGAGCTGCGGCACATTTTTTACATTTACAAAACCCTGGGGCACACCACCAACCAAACTGACACAAAATGACACTCTGACACAGTAATACATGTAGCTAATATGTTTCAATGAACATGACATAGATATCCTGGCAGGAATGGCAGAAAGACACAAACTTCCCACACAGAACTCCCATAACCAAGAGAAAACGTTCAGAGGAACAGAATCTGTTACTGGTGCCATCCAGGGGCGGTCCCAGCGATTCCGCCACCTACGCGGTCGCGTAGGGCGTCACCGGCTGGGAGGGGCACCACTGGCTGGGAGGGGCGATGCTGCGCCGACTCCGCGCCCCCACCGCCGCCGCACTGCCCTGCGCCGCCAGCCGCGCACGCGCAGAAGCACCTACAGGCGCTATAGCGCCTGTAGATGTTTCTGCGCACACGCGAACGTCCGCGCACGCGCACTCGCTCCCAAGCGCGCCTGCTGCTTTGGAGCCAGCGTGTATGCGCAAAACCTGCACGCATGCGAGCTGGCTCCAAAGCGGCAGGCGCGCTTGGGAGCGAATGCACATGTGCGTGCGCGGACGTTCGCACATGCGCAGAAACGTCTACAGGCGCTATAGTGCCTGTAGGTGCTTCTGCATGTCTTGTGACGGCCGGGCGGCGCAGGGAGGCACGCACGCAGAAAGGTGCGCTGCGATGGGGCCGGTTGCGGCAGCGGCGGCGTGGCGGCAGCGGCGGTGAGTGATGCGGTGGCGGGGGCCACAAAATTTTCTTTGCATACCCCCAGATTAGGTTGGACCGCCCCTGGTGCCATCAATTCGCTCGTGCCATCTGTCCGCTACCAGGCAAGGAGCCTTCTCTGTGGTGGCTCTGGTGTTATGGATCTCCCTCCCAGATGACACCCGAGCCATCCCAGAGCTCATCCCTTTCCGAAGGGCTTGTAAGACCGCCCTTTTCAGACTGGCCTTCGACTAGGCACACCTGCCTAGTGCAATCTGCCTAGTATAACTGCGCCTTGGGTCTCAAGGAAATGCTTCTGTATTTTACCCTGTACCTCGTGATGTGATGTGTGTTTTATGCTTTTACTAGCTGTACCCGGCACGCGTTGCTGTGCCCTTTTTAGGAGATGTGCGGAAGTGTGGTTATGTTAGGGTTTGAAATGATTTGACAATGTGTTTTGTGTTTGTATATATGTGTATGTGTGTTTGTATGTGTGTGTGTATGGATGTGTGTGTATGTATGTATGTGTGTATGTATGGGTGTGGATGTGTGTGTCTGTGTTTATATATGTGTGTGTATGTATGTGTATTTATGTAGTTGTGTGTGTATGTGTATGGATGTGTGTGTATGTATGTATGTGTATGTATGTATGTGTGTGAGTATGTATGTGTCTGTGTGTCTGTATGTATGTGTATGTATGTGTTTCTGTATGTATGTGGGTATGTACACTCTCCCCTGTCTCTCTGAGTATGTATGTGTCTGTGTGTCTGTATGTATATGTATGTGTTTCTGTATGTATGTGTGTATGTAAATTCCCCCCTGTCTCTCTGAGTATGTATGTGTCTGTGTGTCTGTATGTATGTGTATGTATGTGTTTCTGTATGTATGTGTGTATGTACACTCCCCCCTGTCTCTCTGAGTATGTTTGTGTCTGTGTGTCTGTATGTATGTGTATGTATGTGTTTCTGTATGTATGTGTGTATGTATACTCCCCCCTGTCTCTCTGAGTATGTATGTGTCTGTGTGTCTGTATGTATGTGCATGTATGTGTTTCTGTATGTATGTGTGTATGTACACTCCCCCGTCTCTCTGAGTATGTTTGTGTCTGTGTGTCTGTATGTATGTGCATGTATGTGTTTCTGTATGTATGTGTGTATGTACACTCCCCGTCTCTCTGAGTATGTTTGTGTCTGTGTGTCTGTATGTATGTGCATGTATGTGTTTCTGTATGTATGTGTGTATGTACACTCCCCCGTCTCTCTGAGTATGTTTGTGTCTGTGTGTCTGTATGTATGTGCATGTATGTGTTTCTGTATGTATGTGTGTATGTACACTCCCCTGTCTCTCTGAGTATGTATGTGTCTGTGTGTCTGTATGTATGTGCATGTATGTGTTTCTGTATGTATGTGTGTATGTACACTCCCCCCTGTCTCTCTGAGTATGTTTGTGTCTGTGTGTCTGTATGTATGTGCATGTATGTGTTTCTGTATGTATGTGTGTATGTACACTCCCCCCTGTCTCTCTGAGTATGTTTGTGTCTGTGTGTCTGTATGTATGTGCATGTATGTGTTTCTGTATGTATGTGTGTATGTACACTCCCCCTGTCTCTCTGAGTATGTATGTGTCTGTGTGTCTGTATGTATGTGTATGTATGTGTTTCTGTATGTATGTGTGTATGTACACTCCCCTGTCTCTCTGAGTATGTATGTGTCTGTGTGTCTGTATGTATGTGCATGTATGTGTTTCTGTATGTATGTGTGTATGTACACTCCCCCGTCTCTCTGAGTATGTTTGTGTCTGTGTGTCTGTATGTATGTGCATGTATGTGTTTCTGTATGTATGTGTGTATGTACACTCCCCCCTGTCTCTCTGAGTATGTTTGTGTCTGTGTGTCTGTATGTATGTGCATGTATGTGTTTCTGTATGTATGTGTGTTTGTACACTCCCCTGTCTCTCTGAGTATGTTTGTGTCTGTGTGTCTGTATGTATGTGCATGTATGTGTTTCTGTATGTATGTGTGTTTGTACACTCCCCCCTGTCTCTCTGAGTATGTTTGTGTCTGTGTGTCTGTATGTATGTGCATGTATGTGTTTCTGTATGTATGTGTGTTTGTACACTCCCCCCTGTCTCTCTGAGTATGTATGTGTCTGTGTGTCTGTATGTATGTGCATGTATGTGTTTCTGTATGTATGTGTGTATGTACACTCCCCCGTCTCTCTGAGTATGTATGTGTCTGTGTGTCTGTATGTATGTGCATGTATGTGTTTCTGTATGTATGTGTGTTTGTACACTCCCCCCTGTCTCTCTGAGTATGTTTGTGTCTGTGTCTGTATGTATGTGTGTATGTGTTTCTGTATGTTTGTGTGTTTGTATACTCCCTGTCTCTCTGAGTATGTATGTGTCTGTGTGTCTGTATGTATGTGCATGTATGTGTTTCTGTATGTATGTGTGTATGTACACTCCCCCTGTCTCTCTGAGTATGTATGTGTCTGTGTGTCTGTATGTATGTGCATGTATGTGTTTCTGTATGTATGTGTGTTTGTACACTCCCCCCTGTCTCTCTGAGTATGTTTGTGTCTGTGTGTCTGTATGTATGTGCATGTATGTGTTTCTGTATGTATGTGTGTTTGTACACTCCCCCCTGTCTCTGTCTGTTTCTGCCCGTTGTCTCTGTCCCCTCCCCCTCTCTCCGTTTCACTTTCCCATCTCTCTCTCTCTCTCCCCCCCCCTCTCTCTCACTGCCTTATTTCCCTCCCCCCCTCTTCTTTCTTTCGGTGTGACTTTCCCCTCTCTCTGTCCTGCCCTGTCTCTCTCTGTGTCATTCCGCCCCTCTCTTTCTTTCCCCCCTTCTCTCTGAGGCCTCCCCTCTGTCTCATTACCTCCCTTAGTGTTCCCGCGGCTGCGGCGGCCGCTCCTGAAGCAAGGTAAGGGCCGGAGCTTACGTTCTTTCTGTCGCGGACGCGCAACCGTGGGGCACACAGGGAGGAGGGGCCGGAGATCGGCGCTCCGCCTCCGCCGTGTCCCTGCGTTTGCGGTGGCAAGCATGAAAGAAGGTAAGCTCGGGGAGCTTACCTTCTTTCAGGCGCCCGCCGCAAACGCGGGGGAAACGGCGGAGGGCGGAGCGGCGATCTCCGGCCCTGCCTTCCGTCCTGGCGGGCATGGGCAGCGTCGTACGCGGGCCGCCCCTTTTGTTGTGTGCTGGGTGCGTTTTGGACTACACTTCCCAGAAACCCGGCATGGCCACTTCCGGTTTATGCGGAGGTTTCTGGAAGTGTAGTGCGGCGGGCTAGAGCTGTTTTTGGACCGGGACGTGTAGTGAAGAGCGAGGATGGCGAGGAGGTGGTTATTGCGTCGCCGGTGTGGCTGCAAAGGTCCCGGTGAGTGGGGGGAGAGAGGGTGACGGGATGGGTTGGGGTTTTTTGAGGGGGGGTCGTTGTGCGCATGCGCAGTTGTTCTCCTCTCTGTAGCGCCGGGCAGCGCAGAACGGGAGTCAATGGGCGGTTTTGGGGGGCTGTTTTTGGGGGGGTTGCAAGTTAGTGAGGTGGGTTTTTAGGTGTTATGTCTGTACCTCGTGGTCTGGGGGAATGTGTGTCGTGGGATTTGTGTTTGGGGGGGTTATGGTTTGGCCGTGCATATCCATCTTTGCACGACCACGTCTCCTTTATATATATAGAAGATTGTAAGGCCGCATGGTTGGCACATGCCACCTATTTTATATGTTGTTATCCACCCCGAGCCTGCAGGGAGGAGTGGAATATAAGACCGAAATAAATAAAATACTATAAGAGTTTGGTGGGCATTAGGGTTGCCATTTTTTGATATAAGAAATAAGGGACATTTACGGGATTTTTCACAAAAATAAGGGACACTTCATTAAAAACTTGAAACTCAAACATTAGGTAGAAATAGTTTTATTAACAGAATAAGATAATGATTGAAACTCACAAACGAAACTGACTTACACCCTCTTAACAGTACGTGGTATGTTTCTGCATGCTTTGTCATGCAGAAAACATTATTAGAACTACCTAAGTTTCTCCATCTGTATTTAGTCCTTGACTTTGCTGACTTTAAAAGTGCACTGTCTAAACATTAAAATAAATTTTATAAGACAGTACATCTTCATTATAATTATGTCAATAGTTAATGGTATAGTATAGTATGGGATACACAGCATTGTATAGTATTGGGATACCCAGCTAGGCGTACTTTAAGAGTAACTCTCAAGCAACCAGAAACCATCTTTATCCAAAATGATCCAACATTCCCCTTGGGTAACGGTTAATTAGTCTACTGTACTTTGAAAAAGTCCTGTATGGCCTCTTCCTTCCAACGGGGATGCAGGCTGCCCTGCGAGTGGGAATCCCCGGGCAGGCATTGCCGTGGAAACTGCAGCGCGCAGCTTCCTCTGGTCAACCCCGCCCAGTCCTGTCCTGCTAGTCAAAAATAAGGGACAGGGCCTGAAAATAAGGGACACAAGTTTTAGGGCCAAAAAAAGGGACGTCCCTTAGAATAAGGGACATATGGGAACCCTAGTGGGCATTGACCTTGGGTTTTGGAGTTGTAGTTCACCTATATCCAGAGAGTACTGTGGACTCAAACAATGTTGGATCAGGACCAAACTTGGCATGAATACTCAATATGCCCAAATGTGAACACAGATGGAGCTTGGGGAAAATAGACCTTGACATTTGGGAGTTACAGTTTCTGGGATTTATAGTTAACACACAATCAAAGAGCATCCTGAACTCTTGCAACAATGGAATTGAACCAAACTTTGGCATATTGAACTCTCATTCCCAACAGAAAGTACTGAAAGGATTTGCTTGGGAATTGACCTTGAGTTTGGAGGTTGTAGTTCACCTACACCCAGAGAGCACTGTGGGCAGGAGGGGAAAGAAAGGGTATTGGAGGTTCCAATTTCCCACGGCACACCTGATGATCACTCAAACACTGATATATATAATATATTTTAAGACTGAATTCAACTAAATGTGAGTCTATACGTACATACTATGAGAAAAAGATTCCCCCAGCAGAGTGACGGGACACTTCAGACCTGGCTCTGCAAAAGGCACGCTCAGGACTCTGGGAAGGAAGAGAAGATGGAAGGAAGGAAGGGGGAAAGGAAGAAAGAGGAAATAAAGGAGGGAGGGGGAGAGGAAGAAAGAAAAGAAGAACTATGGAAAGGAAGCAAAAGAAAAGCAGGAGAGAGACGAGGAGGGGAAAAGGGAGAAGGAAATGGGAAGGGCGGAAAGGAAAGGGTGGGGAAAAGAAAGGAAAGGGAGTGTGGAAAAAGTAAAATAATGAAGGGAAAAGAAGAAAAGAAAGAAGGGAAGAGAGAGGGAAGTGAAAAGAAAGAAAGGAGAAGGAAAGGAAGACCTGGGGGGGAATGAATAGAAGAGGAAGGAAGGAAGGAAGGAAGGAAGGGGGAGGGAGGGAGGGAGGGAGAATGGAAGAAAGAAGGAAGGGGAGAGGGAGGGAAAAGGAAGGAGAGAAGGAAAGGATGAAGAGGAGAAAGGAAGGAAGAGGAAGAAGGAAGGAAGGAAGAGGGAAGGAGGGAGGGAGAATGGAGGAAAGAAGGAAGGGGAGAGAGGGAGGGAAAAGGAAGGAGAGAGGGAAAGGGTGAAGGGGATAAAGGAAGGAAGGAAGAGGGAGGGAGGGAGAATGGAGGAAAGAAGGAAGGGGAGAATGGGAGGGAAAGGAAGGAGGGAAGGAAAGGGTGAAGGGGAGAAAGAAAGGAAGGAAGAGGAAGGTAGGAAAGAAGGAAGGAAGAGGGAGGGAGGGAGAATGGAGGAAAGAAGGAAGGGGAGAGGGGGAGGGAAAAGGAAGGAGAGAAGGAAAGGGTGAAGGGGAGAGAGAAAGGAAGGAAGAGGGAGGGAGGAAGAGGGAGGGAGGGAGAATGGAGGAAAGAAGGAAGGGGAGAATGGGAGAAAAAAGGATGGAGAGAAGGAAAGGGTGAAGGGGAGAAAGAAAGGAAGGAAGGAAGAGGGAGGGAGGGAGAATTGAGGAAAGAAGGAGGGGGAGAGAGGGAGGGAAAAGGAAAGAGAGAAGGAAAGGTTTCCCGCTGCATGCTGGGAAACCGAGGCCCATGCTGCTCTAGAGAGCCAGATGCAATCATGAAAAGAGCCACATCTGGCTCCCGAGCCATAGGTTCCCTACCCCTGGTTTAGAGTTGTAGTGCGAGCCCTCAGACGGCTTAAGTTGAACAAGCTACCATCAGTACGATAGCGCATATATATGCCGTCTTCTTCTTTGAGGTCTGCCATAGCCCTTTGGAGCATCATGCTGAAGAAGACTGTAAATAGGGTTGGTGCAAGAACACAGCCTTGTTTCACTCCGTTAGTTATGAGAAAGGGCTCCGAGAGAGCATCACCGTATCTGACTTGACCGTGCTGGCCCTCATGTAGCAGGATAATCATTTTGAGGAATTTGGGGGGACATCCTAGACGTTCCAGGATCTGCCACAGACCTTTTCTGCTCACAGTGTCGAAGGCACCCAGGATTCCAAAGCATTGAGCTAAGGCAATTAACGTGGTGCCAAACTGCAGTGCATCAATTCTGCCGTGTAGGTCTATCTTTAGTCTGGCTACAATTGCTAGAATATGAGCTACAGACTGACAAAGTAACTTTTCAAGCTTCCATAAAAACAAGGAGTCGGTGATACTTTAAAGATACATTTATTCTTGCAGAGGCTGGAAAAAAAATCTTTTAAAAATGTACCTGTTCAGATTTACAAACAAATTCAACTTGAGAACAAACCTACAGAACCTATCTTGTTTGTTAACTTGGGGAACTGCCTGTAATTCAATTACGTTTATATTTTGGTTGATTCTATCTTGATTCTGTCTTGATATTGGTAACAATCGTGTCAGACTACACAGAGCAGCCACTGAAATCCACAAGCACGTGGACAATTTCAACAGAAAGGAGGAAACCATGAAAATAACAAAATCTGGCTACCAGTATTAAAAAGTACAGGAAACAAACAAGGCTGGCTGGCCCACCAAGTACAGAGGCGAGAAAGGAATCACAAAGAAAATAGCATATAGCATAAGCTTCTTAGGCATCTATTTTCTCAAATTCTCAAGTTCCAAATTAAAGATAATACACTTGTCCACTCTTAATACAGTAAATTATATATCACATATATTGTTATTGTATTTACACGCAATACTGCTGTCTTTATATACATGCAAAGCAATCACAGGCGGTAAACTCACATGCAAGTGAGAAGAGACGTATGCAAAAAGGCGGAAAGGAGTTCCTATGTCATCGGAAGGGGACACAGTCCCGGATGTCTCCCAAAGTATAAGCGTAGATTGTAAACAATAAAAAGTCTCAGTTTTTTGATGCCAGTCTTATATATTTAGAACATAATGGGGAGACAATCCATGGTCAACGAAACCATAATTGATGCGCGCTTCGCTTTCGCCCCGGCAAGGCTTCTCAGGACCAGGGGTGGGCCTAGGTAGCGAAGTCTCGTGAACGTCTCAAACAGGAACAACACAATGCATGAAGGAACACTAGCACCGCAAATGCTGACGATATCCATGGAAATCAAGGCGCGCATCAATTATGGTTTCGTTGACCATGGATTGTCTCCCCATTATGTTCTAAATATATAAGACTGGCATCAAAAACCGGGACTCTATTATTGTTTACAATTTGTGCTTATACTTTGGGAGACATCCGGGACCGTGTCCCCTTCCGATGACGCAGGAACCCTTTCCGCCTTTATGACGCTTCTTCTCACTTGCATGTGAGTTTACCGCCCGTGATTGCTTTTGCATGTATGTACAGGCAGCAGATTGCGTATGTAAATACAATAACAATATATGTGATATATAATTTACTGTATTAAGAGAGGACAAGGGTATTATCTTTAATTTGGAACTTGAGAATTTGAGAATATAGATGCCTAAGAAGCTTTTATGCTATATGCTATTTTCTTTGTGATTCCTTTCTCGCCTCTGTACCAGTATTTAAAAAGTCAAAAATCAGGGAAGTAAAGAAAGAACAACACTCAGAAACGGGACCAGCAAACAATCAAGTGCCAGTTAACATCTCCTAAACAAAGGATGCCTCCAGGCAACAACATTGGTTAACCTTGCAGCTGCAGGGCTACTCAATGCTAATCGAACTTGCCAATTGCAACATTTACACTTGCCTCAAACAGACAAGGGTTCTTTCTCCAACCCTGGACATCCCATATGCCAGTGTTTCCCAACAGGTGCCGTGAGCGATCATCAGGTGTGCCGTAGGAAATTGGAACCTCTTGAGTCTTGAATAAGCCACGCCCCTTGATTCCCCGCGGACCAATCTCATCGCGGTGGCCATGAACTCCTGCCCAGCACCAAGATGGTGGCGGCAGAGGCAGGGGAACCAGAAGCGCCTTCCCTGAGGTGACGCCAGTGGAGCAGAAGTGTCTCATCTGAGGCGATGCGGCGGCAGGTGTGCCTGGTGGTGCTGGGCTTGGCGGCGGGCCTGGTGCCGGT